>APFE031691093.1:0-22693 GCA_000404065.3 Pinus taeda
CCCTCCACTTGATGTGTTTTATAGCTTGCTCCACAAGGTTGTAGTGAGAAGATAGAGAAAAAGGAAAAGGGTAGAAACACCCAAGCTCCTACTTGGAAACGAGCCAATGGACATAGTTTGGAGGTACATTCCTTTCAACCTAGCTGAGAACTTGATTAGATTGTCACAGTTCACGGGAGCATATGCAACGACCACCATGGAAAAAGCAACTAAAGTCTCTACTTTGTTGAGAGAAAAGGAGGATAGGATTTCACAGCTCGAACAACATCTCGAAATAGAGAAATCAAGTGTGAACATGCAAGCAGCTAAACAACTTTCCCAATTACAATAGAGAATGGAGCTCCTGAAAATAAGCCACGAAGCCGATATATCAGCTAAAAACATGCAACTCCAAAGATTGCAGAAAGCCATGGAAGGATATAAGGATGTTCCTACTATCGAGGAGTTCGTTAAAGAGGCTCTGGAACTAAATTCCCTCCTAATGAAACAACAAGAGCAATTCTGCCAAAAGATGTCACACATTACTCCTTATTTGATCACCAGTGACCAACTAATAGATAAGATGATTAACCAGAGAACTGAGTTTACTGATATCAACACCAGAATCTCAGAGTGCATCGAATGGTAGGAAATAGAAGACGGAAGGAAGACCAATCTTCCTGAAATCAAGGAGACACACAAAGAAATAATTTTCACAGATTGGGACACAAGAATCAATCAAGCTGAGCTAGCAGTGGCAAGGGCAGCTGGGGTATCGAAGAATATAATCAAGGCGGTGAACCACACTTTGTTTGTCACCAACCTGCTAAAGGAAGGCAGTCTAAAAGAAATGCCTGATTTAGGTGCTTTGCATAAAAGCTGGCAAGAAAAGGCAAAGGCTCAAAGGTAAGCAATCACAAAATTGACCAAGACCAGCTGGGAGTCATATTGGAAATACCTCGTGAAGCTGCACAGGCAGATCATGAACCTTAACTACTCACTTCATTTGAATCAGTGGATGCTTCCACCTCTCACCGATGCGATTTTCGCAGGACAGCTTAGGGCACATTTTGGGGCACCTCCTCAACTCAAACCAATGACCAATATATGCGATTTGAAGGACAAGCTAGCAGACACCAAATCATCATCTTAGTTCTGTTCATCAAGCCACTGTTTATTTTTAGAGTTAGTTAACTAGTTAAGAGGAAGGTTGTTTGAAACCTCCTCAAATTTTTGTATAATCTATTTTTTCACATTAGTTAGAATAGTATTTATGCCCTTCTCATGCATTTAGAGAAGGGTCCAGAATTTTATCAAAATTTTTTGCAAAGAATGCACTTTTGTAAGTTTGTGAATGCTTTGGTGATATTATGGGACATGGTCGTTTCATTTAGATATCAGACAACTTTCCTTCGTTGATGCACTATTGTTTTCATGGGAGATAATTTGATTTGAAGAAAGGAGCTGATCCATGCCATTAGTTAAATGAGCAGAAATTCGTACGTATGGTACTATTATCTTGTATGATTGATTCTGTTTTCTTTTAATCAGTGACAACACTTTACTTTCATGAATTGTATGTGAGATTTATTCTTTCTATTAAGCGTTAATTGCACTATTGTATGATGCCTAATTGAAATTGTTAATTTTCATATATATAATTCATCATACATGCGCTATATTATATAAATTTCTTTGACTAACTATTTAGTCAAAGAAATTATCTTATACGTTATCATCTTTGTTTATGCGTGATTAGTCTTTATTATCACATGTTAAGCAGATATCTATGTAGATCGCATACAATACAGAAATACCCAGGTTTATATTAGAATAAGTTAGTTAGATATTTGCATGATAGAATAGGTCATTTAGATTATCATTATTCTATTGCAAATGCTCATGAACCACCCACTTTCATCTTAAAACCCACACTGGGAAATTGGTCCCATTATCCCCAGTCGGAGCCACCACTTTAAACGGAAAAGGAGTTGTCTTAAGGTCCGGACCGGGTGGTTATCCCCCATGTTGGGACAACAGAAATCTAAGGCCTCCAACAAGATCCTATACATGAATGTGTTGAAATCTACATGGATGATTTTATTGTTTATGGAAGTACATTTGATGATTGTTTAAATAATCTTGAAAAAGTTATAAAAATATGCATAGATACAAACTTATCTCTCAACAATGAAAAATGTTTTATGATGTTAACAGAAGGGATAGTGTTGGGACACCACATTTCTTCTTTTGGAATTGAGGTAGACCCAGCAAAGATACAAGTCATTTTAAACTTAATGCCACCAAAACATAGAAAAAGGTAAGAATTTTCTTGGGATATGTAGGCTACTACGGAAGATTCATTGAAAACTTCAACAAAACAACTTTACCCTTGTTCAAACTACTTGCAAAATACATTGAGTTCCATTGGACTACAAATTGTCAAAATGCATTTGAAAAACTGAAATAAAAATTGTCTGTAGCACCCTTTCTCAAAGGAAAAAATTGGTCATTGTCATTCCACATATCCATTGATGCATCAGACATAGCTATAGGAGCATCTCTATGACAAAAATAAATTCAGTTTAACTATGCCATCTATTTCATAAGAAAAATTTTAACTTCAGAAGAATTAAACTATACAATAACTAAAAAAGAAATGCTAGTTGTTGTTCATGCAGTCAATAAATTTAGGCATTATATAACAGGCTATCAAGTATTTATTCATATATATCATTCAACCATTAAATATCTAATGAACAAAATAATAACTAATGGTAGAATTACGAGATGGTTGTTACTAATGCAAGAATCCAATATCACTGTTCTAGATCGACCAGGAAAAGATAATCAAGTGGCAAATTTTCTGTCAAGACTTAATTCTCCGGATGATCTTATCCCTGTTTCAGACAGCTTTCCTGATGAGCATCTATTTGTTGTAACAACTAAAACCCCATGGTTTGCATATGTAGAAAATTATTTGTGATATAGAATATTACCATACCATTTCACTAGCAAGAAGAAAAGGAAAATAATTAAATAGATTGCTAGATATACTTGGGTCAATGGTGACCTCTTTTATACTAGTCCCAATCTTTTAATAAGAAAATGTGTGAGAGAAGATGAAATTCTTGGTATTCTAAAAGCATGTCATTATGAACCATGTGGTGGCCATTTTGCAGATAAATGGACAACATTCAAGGTGTTCAAACTTGGCTACTATTGGCCAACAATTTTCAAAGAATCAAAGACCTATTGCAAAAGATGTAATAGCTATCAAAGAACTGGAAGACCTGTAGTATCAGATTAGATGCCATTAAAAACACAAGTACTTATAGAACCATTTGAATAATGAGTTCTAGACTTTGTGGGACTAATTAACCCACCGTCAAATGGAAAGAAGTACATCCTAGTATGTACAGACTATGTTATAAAATGGGTTGAAGCAAAAGAAGTGGAATGAGCAATGGAAGAAACAATGGTTTCTTTCCTCTTTGAAGAAATCTTTGTAAGATTTGGAGTTCAAAGACAGATTGTTACAGACCAGGGAACACAGTTCACTTCTAAACTTATCCGAGATCTCATAAGAAAATACAAAATCAAACATAGAAAGTATACTCTGTATCATCCACAAGTGACAAGTAGAATCTACTAATAAGGTTCTTGAAAAAATCATGACAAAGAAAGTACAAATGAGTAGAAAAAATTGGTTAGACAAATTGAAAGAAGCATTATGGGCATACAAAATTACATGGAAAAACACTATTGGATTCACTCCATATCAATTGGTATATGGTAAATAAGTTCTATTACCAATTGAATTTCAAATTCATACATTCAAAATTGTAGCAGAATTAGGATTGGATTTGTCAGAAGCTCAATCACAGAGACTTATGCAACTGAATGAACTAGATGATATCAGACAATAGGCAATTGAACATACCTCACTAGTACAACAACAGAGAATCAAATGGCATGACAGATTTATCAAAACAATTTTTTTCATAAGGGAGACTCGGCACTTATTTTTTACTCCAAGCACAAAGATTTCAAAGCTAAGTTCACTACTCATTGGCTTCGGCCATATGAAATAGAATAAATCTTTGACAATGGAGCAGTCAAGATAAAAACAATCGATCAAGCAGCGATTTCATTTCTAATTAATGGTCATAGACTCAAAGTTTACATCAAACCTATCAATAAAGAATACTTTCTTAACAGAGTCTCAACAGAAGACAATATGGAAGTATTGGAACAGCATAGTAATATGCCTTCCCTATTTCCAGAAGAATAAAAATAAAAAATAAAAAGTTAAAAAATAATAAAGGAGTTTGGTTGTGAAAATCCAGGAAACTGGCACAATACAAACTCGAATTCATATCGGAAAACCAACTTGTTTGGCCAATAATAATTCTCTCTTTTATGTTTTTCATTTTTGCAGGATCATCCTCCAAAAACTTAAAGACTTGAGGACAAGTCTTAAGATCAACAAGGGGGAAGATTCATAATAAATCAACAAACCATGCAATGGTTTAATATCAAGCAGCTATATTATAGCAAGGACCTGTTTGAAACAAAATTAATATTTATCAGTAAGGGACTTGTTTCAAATAAGATCAATATCATATACAGAAGGGACCTGTTTCAAATCAACATCAAAGGGGCCTGTGAAGCAGCTACAAGCATCTATTTATAGTCCAGTATTGACAAGAATTAATTTTGAAAAGGTCAAGTGTTGACAAAAGAATCAAACATTGACAAGGAACTATCAAGTAAAATGGAAAAGTACTGTAAGTTTAAAAGCATTCTTAAAGCCTTTGATTTTGAATTTTTTTCTAAAGATTGATAACTTAGTTTAAATTTTAATATGCAATACTTCTAGCCATGTACATTGTACATTATCCTATATCACCCTACATATTCATTCATTTCATCACTTAACCATACATTCAAATTTCATTTCATCACCAAGCCATACATTCACATATCATTACTCAATCATATCATTTGCAATTTTTGACTAATATTGTTGGCCACATCTCCTTGTGAAAAAAAATTGTGCATCATGGAGAAATTGTCTATACAACTAGAAGGATTAGTTTATGCATCTACAAAACAAGAACAAGAACTTAATATCATTGTAAAAATATGAAGAAAATTTGATTTGAAATGACCTAAAACTATGGTCATTTTAAAATCAAATACATAAGTATATGATGAAAAAGGAAAAAAGTTACAATGATAAAAACATGAATATGCAACATGTATATAAGTATGATGGAAAATAAAACAATGATGAGCTAAGATTGCATGCAATCTGAAATCATACGCTAATGTTGCATACAATACGGAATCATAAACTAGGTTCCTAATGGTTATGAGTATTCAAAAATATAAACATACAAACTATGATGCGACCTTAGTCATATAAAACAAGTATCGAAGGGTGTACATAAGGTAGCACAGTCATAAGTAAATGAACCATGATGAATCGTGATGTGGTAGCACAAGTAGCAGCCCAAATAGAAAATGGACAAGACAACTAAAACAATGAAATAATCAAAACCATTTCAAAGGGACAGAGACAGAGACTCTGCGTATTCTCCTTCATCATCATAGTCAAACTCAGCTCAGAGACAGAGAGAAATATTATGCATTCACCCACAGTGTAATGAAGCTCTAACCAAAGGAAAAAAATGCCGAGTGTAAAAGTAAATGTGTAGAGGGTAAACCCTATGTCATGGAGAGACTATGTGAAAAATTGAAGAGAAATGTGGTGAAATAAGGAGAAGAAGAACCCCGAATAACATGGAGAAATATGGAAACGAAAACTTTGTGTTGCATAGAGAATTTAAAGGAACTTGGTTGTTTGAGGAAGGAGAAAGCGATTGGGATTTCCTCTGTGCCGAGCTCCAACAAAATCCACAAAATACGAAGAGAACTCCTCAATTAACGCAACGAATCTTAGTGAAAAGGTAAGCATCAAATACTCCTCAAACAACTAGAATTATTTCGAAAAAGTTAAACTCCATATTTGCTTAATATGTGTCACAATGGGAGAAAAATGCGACTTCAGTTCTGATTTTTAATGATTTGTCATCTTCAAAATCCTCTGCCACCTGTAGAATCCATGATTTCTCAAGATATTAGAAATGAGTTTAATTGAAACTATATTTTACACAGGGAAGACAAATCATTAACAAGAGGTTTCTACAAGTTTTTCTACAAACTCTTCTTGCAGTTCAGGTATCAAAACCACGATTTCCTCATGCAATTTTTGTCAAAAACTTTGCAGAGTGAATGTTATTTCAAAAACACAGTATGCAGTTTCTAAAATAGAGGAGGTTTTTTCATAAATTTGTATGAGGAAATACGATTTGCACAAACAGTGAGAGATTTTCTTACATTGGAGATTTTTCTTTGGGTCTTTTTACACAGTCAAAATCTTTCTTCAATCAAATTGATAGACAGAGAACCTTGTGTTGATACTATTTGCAGCGACAATCAAGAAAATTGAATATTTATAAGAAAAGGAAGTAATCTAATTTGTTTTCAAAAGATAAGGAGATATGGTAAGTGAATTTACCAATATTGTTATTGCATGAATAAAAAAACATTTTGTTTATTATCTTCATAATGAGATAATTTATTGGGCAAGGTTATATAAATTGGTATACAGAGAATATGCAAATGGAAACAAATATGGAACCCAAAGAATTCAAAGTAGAAAATTGAAGAAAGGAATCAGTGGAAAAATTGTTTCAAGCAGGACTACTGGAGTTCCGTAGGAAGTTTAATGGCCAAAATGACAGAATTACACAAGAATTCATAGAACATTTTGAAAATGGGAAAACTAAAGTGGGTGAACTTCTTATACCAGTGAATCCAACTTTCATATCTAAAGCATTAGAATTTCCTCTAATAGGAGAAGAATATCGTAAAGGTTTACATTTTAAGGAGAAAGGATGGACATTTTTTCTAGAAAAACAAAGGAAAGGGACCTTTGATAGGACAAAAGGAATTTTAAGGGATTGGTTCAGAGAGCCTTGGTCAGAATTAGTTGTGATCATCCAAAAATATTTTACTTGTGACAATAGGTACAGTATAGTCTACCTTTACCATATAAAATTACTTCGTTATATCAAAGGAGACTATAAAATTAATATTCCTTCTTTTCAAAGAGCTTGACTAAAACGATAGAAAATGTTAAAAACAAAATTGAAGCTAAAGAGGCTAATATCTACCATTGTGGGTTGATTAATATCCTTTTTGAGTATCAAGCAAGAAACAAAGGCATACTTTGGAATGAGTTTTTGGCCAAAAATGATTTTGAAGACCAAGTAACAAGGAATGAGGAAAGGTTTGAGCAATTACATGTCATAAGAAGTATCATGAATTCTCCTTTATATCCAGGGACAAGATTGAAAAAGAAGCAGGATGGTGTTATGATTGAGAAATAAAAATCATTTTTGTCCATTCCTAGGAGATCAAGAAGAAAGTCACAAGAAGAGCTAAACAACCAAGGGAAAGACCTAGAAATTGAGATTGTTGAAATCGAACCTCCACAAACATCAAAACAAATTGATGAGATCATAGAGAGATTGGAGGAGGAAGCTCAGGAAGAGCCCATAGAAAAGGGCTCTTATTTTGAGGATGCTTGGGTTGGATCTACCTCATCTCACTTATATGCTAAAGAGGCAAGGGAAGAATCCAGAGAATTGCACCCTGAGGAATATTTGAAGAAAATAACATAATTGACTAGTGAACTAGAGGACAGTAAAATCATGGAAAGACACTTGAAGAGAGAGATCAAAATGTACAAGGAAAACAACAACAACATAGTCCAAGAAAATAAGAAATTGAACAAGCAAATAAAAAAGCTTGAAACATAGAATATGCTCATTTCTAGAAATATAAATATAAAAAAACAAAAATTAAAAGTTTCCATCTACAAAGCAGAGGAACATGAGTGCATTGATATTTTAGTTTAAGATACACAAGAAGTGGCTACAGGTTTAGGTACAACAGGGGAAACATCACTTAGAAGGTCCAAACAGAGGAAGCAAGCATGAGAACATGCTTGAGTATCAACAAGGGGGAGATGTTGGCCCTCAATTTTGGTCATTTTTCCCTATCCTAAACCCATCCATTTACCACCACATTCCATCATATTTCACTTACATATGATTCATTTCACTCTTATTTTTCATATTCAGGTAACTAAATTAATTTATCCAAGTTTTAGAGATTTTTGTAAAAACTGGGTTTTAAGAGTAAATTTGGACAGCACTAAAAATTCTTGTAATAGCTCCATTAAAGTCATATGTGCAGGACACCTGGGCGAGAGTTGAGTGCATATTTGGAAAGATTGGGAACCACGGATGATGAACACCTATTGGTTCAGTCAAATTGAGAAAACACAGGCCCGATCAACACTGGTAAAACTTGACCTCTCATTCAGAAATCCATATTAAAAAGGGGCAGAATATTATTTTTTGGGATTTTGCCTAATTTTGTGAACTAGACTTAATGAGTTCAACCGGATGGATGGATTAGGATAGATAAATATTTTTAGAGCTATTGTAGCTAAGTTTTTTTATAATTTTCTTATTTAAAATGAGTTTATGAACCATTCATGTATGTAATTTGTATTCAGACTATTGGAGACCTTTTGATAATTTGAATAATACTTTCTATTGTTCTAAGTTGTTGTTCATGTTGTGGATATTTTCATAAGTTATCTATAGCTGAGATTTCCTTAGGTGTACAAGGTAAGGTTGGAGGGCCCCATACCAAGCTAAGTACACTTTGATTACATTAACATAATTTTAATTTTAGTATTTGTTATTTCAGGTTTATGCTTCAGTTATTTAGATGTGTGATGCTTTTTGTGTGATTTTGGGATGATGATAGTTTAAAATAAAATTTTCATATGAAAGGAAAAACAAAATTTAAGTTAAATTCTCTTTCTATCAAGTTATGAATCACATCTAAAATCATCCTTTTTGCATTTCTTGTATTATTTCTTGAATTCTAGTTTTATTTGATGCAATGGTAATGTTATTGGAGTAGATATGTGAGGAAGGACAACCAGGATCTCCTAAGTTAGGAGCCTCTTCTCTTGCTATCTACACATTACAAACCACTGCTCTTTAGTTTCTCTTCTTGGGGACAATATTGTGAGGAAGGACAACCAAGACCTCCTAAGTTAGGAGCCTCTTCTCTTTCTTGCTGCATATTGAATAAGAAACTTTTTAGTCTTTTAGAACTTATAATATATTTTGTAACATGCACTTCCTTTAACTTTATAGTCTTGCCTTCCTAATTTGACTTCACCTTAAATCCATATATTTTGGATATGCTTCCAAGTCTATAAACCCAGATTAACAAGTAAAACACGTGTAAGTTTACTTAATAAATTGACCTTACACTTGCACCACCCTGCCACCCAAATCAACAGGCGGACCATGTTTCACAATTTTCACTCCTAAAGCACAACCTGCACTATAAACTTGTTCTCCTATTGACTTCCCTACTCTGGCCAACACTTAGCCAATTAAAGGCCCCAACTAGCTCCTATTTCCTTGTGCAATCCTGGAGGAAATTAGCTCCTAAAAAGTAGGAATTTTCTCTTATTTTCTCGCACAATTACCAAGGAATGATTCACTTTCTTAATAGCCAATCCTATACACTCAACTATTATACAATTAATGTTTACAATGTGCCTTTTCCTCCACTCCATCTAGGCAATTTGAATTACATGCATGTATGGGCTATTTTTGGTTGATTGACTAGTTTAACTGAGAGATCACTGAGTTAACAAGAGTTGTACTACTCAACTGACTCAACTAATTACTTGAGCTTAGTTAACTAAGTCAAACTGAAAATAAAAAAACCAGATTGCTAAATTTTAGCAATCACTACATGCACAAATCTACTTCTAGCTGTAACTCGAATTTACCGAGTAAAGAAGTAGACAAAAGCCATGTCACATAAGTTAACTACAATCCAAGTCAGCCTGTTGATGTGGAAAATTGAATTACTAAATTTTACTAAGGCATAAGTCAAAATTTTCCTTTCTTGCAACATTTCCAACATAAATAGAGAAGAGTGTTTCATTGTATCATTTTAAATTAATATTTTGTTGTTTTTTATTTCTTTAATATAACTATGTATTTTATCTTTTACTTTGTATTTAAAGCTAAAATAATTTTAGGGGTTTAAAGTTATTTATTAAAAAAGTTTTAAACCATTACAATAATATACTATGTTCAATGCATTATATGCAAAATCGAAATTCTAATATAAATAAATTCAATATATTATTTGTGAAATTAAATTGAAGTGGAAAGGAGGACACTCATTCCTTTCCACTCACCTAAAATAAATTTAGTTAACATTATATTGCTTTAAAAATATTAATGAATAATAGGATATTTACCTTTAATAAAACCATATAGATAAGATAATCGATCTAATAACTTGTGCAAGTCACTATTTACCATTTTTTAAAGTGAAAATCCCTTAAAAATTGGTGCATGGCATGGCATGATATGAATAACCTCAACCATAAATCCTTTCATACTTGGTACATGACATGGCATGATATCAATAACCTCAAAAATTGACTAATGTACATGAATTTTCCAATGGCTTCTCCCAAAGTAATGACTCCCCTCCAATTCTAACAATAATTATAAAATTAATAAAAATGGCCAGCTCTCTTAAGAATGATAAAAGGATCTCAGAATCCTACAATGATGTGAGACCGAGAATCCCATATGTCCCATAAATTTCTTTTACTAACAAATTTACCACCCCCCAAGAAGAAAACAATTGAAATAGAAAAACATGTTTCCATTGATGTTGTGATGATTTGTTTGGTTGGGATTGATCTAAACCTAGTAGCATGGTGTTGGAGGCTACAATGATTGTGATGAGTGATAGTTGATTAGTGTTGCAGTGAGTGAGGTTAACATTGATGTCAACATGGCAGAGTGTGAAGCTTGATTATGGAGATGTATTCATATGCTTGATTGTTTGATGTTATTGGCTGCTGCATGGTTGTTGTGACATATGATTTTGTTACAACTTTTGTTGCAGGTACTTTGATGGATGTTGCAGGTGCTTTTATGGACTTGTTTGATGGTTGGTTAACTAGGTCTCCATTCATGAGATGTTTTTGGTGTTTTCATTTAGATGCCTTTGGTTCTCCTAAGTTATGGTTTAGATGATGTCTACATGTGTTTTAGAGGTTGACATGATCCCATGTACATTTGAGCTTCATGTTTGATGTCGAGCTTCATGGTTGATGCCACTTCAGCTAGTTTATGCTCTCATGAGTTGGTCCTTGTACTTATTATAAATACATCATCTATGGAATCTTTAGGAGGTTGCAAATATTTTTTTAGGCTTTCCATGGCTTGTAAAAGTCTTACAGATGTCAGAGATGGTGAGCAATAACTTGGAGGCAATTCTGAGATGAAGACACAACATTTTTCCTTCATCCCCTTCCGAGTCGCATGGAGAGCATCTTGTTGGATCGGTTTTAGGTTGCATGCATTGAAGCCTATGGGAGTGACTATGGGTCCCAATCACATGGAAAAAGTGCTATGGGAGCGACTGGGCCTATAGATGGGTTTTCTCCAGATTTCGCGTGCTCCTCAGATGTTTTATTTGGCTTTTATGATATATCTTGTTTGAGAATTCTCACTAAAGGCTCATATTGACTTAATAAACATGTATAAATATGTTTTGAAGTGTGAATTACTTTAATGGACCAAGTAGTGGAGTAGTGGAAAACTTTGTATAAAAGAAGGAGTAGATCGATCATTGTGAGAGAGGAAATAGGGCTGATCTTTGTGTAGAGAGAAAAGGGTGACCTCCTACAACATGTTGTGTTGCAGAGGTCGATTTTAGTGGTGAGAGCACATAGACATATTATATTCTTAGATCATGGAGGGAGGAGAATCATTGTGAGGGAAGCTATTGTTGTGGTGAGGAAGAATTTGTTATGTTGAATGTAATAGAGCTTTGGCAGTTCTGCAATAGAAGAATGTCAGAGGAAAATGCTAGAGCTTCATGCATGTTTCTACTACAGGTTTTAAGAGTTTGATGGAGGAGATGATGAGGAGAGCATTGATCCTTAATTATCATTATTTTATTTGTGTATTTAGGGGTTGAATATTGATTTACATAGCTGTAGAAATTCATAGTTATGTTGCTTATTTCATATTATGCAACTAATGTATTGTGGTCGTGTGTTGAGTTTGGTGTGTGCATGCAAGAAAGATCTTGAGTAGTTTCATTGATTGTGTGATTGAGAGTAGTATGTGGATGATTGTGAGTGTATGGATGGAATGCAGTTGTGAGTGGAAGTTGCAGTGATTTGCAATCATTGTATTTGCAGAATTGATATTGTTTGATTGAGATGATTTTCATGAGAGAAAGTTGTTGTTGCTTTGTGTATGTTGAAATATGGCAACAAGAATATTCCAATTTAATTTGTCCTTGAATTAAATTGTGAATTAAATTCAAATTTAGTCTTAACAACTACTTGGAATTAATTAATTAATTAATTTTAAATTAATTAGTTGGAGAAATTCAAGTTAGAAGTCTTGTTGAAGTCATGCAAGAGTTATCCCTTAAATTAAGGAGATAAGATTGAGTTATGTTTGAGTTGTAATTAGTTAACTCAGTTTACTGAGTTAACCCCAGTTAAATTAGTTCCAAACTGTTTGAGGAACTAGTAGAGATTTAATAGTCAGTTGATGCATAAATGCACTCAACTAGTGCTACTCGAGTTAACTGAAGATTACCTCATCAGAAACTCATGCATGTCTATTATGAGAAAGACCTAGTTGAGCTAAATGTCAAGGACAATGTACTATTAGTTGCATGTGTTTTCTCGTGGATAAAACTCATGCATGCAGTCAAGGATTTAATCCTTGAGGATTGCGCCGTTTTAGAGGAGATCATCCACTTGGTAAAAGGAAAATCATCCACAAGGAACACTGCAAGGAAACAGGAGCTTGGAGGGCAGAGAGGAAGGCTAGAGAGAAGCCAAGGTTGCCTATGAGCATCTGTGAGGATTGTATTGAGATCTAGCTAGCTGTGAGAGCTAAGGCTTTGTATAATTCCTATGTATTTCCACCATGTATGATAATACAATAGCGTGGGGCTTTTGGCTGAGGCTTTCCCCAAAGTATTTCCATGTGTATTGTGCCATTGATTCTTCTTCTTCTGGTTATATTGTTCAACTCAATCTTTAATCTTCCGCAAAATTGATAGTATAAGTAGGTTATAGTATTCTGCTTTGATTTATATTGCATTATCGAGTTAACCTACCAAGAGATTTTCTACATGATAACAGAGCTGTGAACATCATACTGAGAAGAGAATTCAAAGTTTGAAGTTCAGGTTTGCAGGTGCAAATCGAATTCATATCATACTTCAAGGTTGGCCAATGGCATTCTATGGCTTGAGACTCGAGTATGCCTTGGAAGGTAGCTCAAATTACATAGCATGGAAAGATAGAATGGAGGATGTATTGGAAAACAATGGCTTGAAGGAATTCATTGATCAAGAAATCCCAAAGCCAACTTCAACTAATGCACAAGAGTTGGCTGAGTGGAAGAAGTGTGTGGCGAAGGCGAGATGGATGATCCTTGAAGGAGTTCGAGACCATATTGTCCCGAGTCTCCATGGGAAGGATACTCCATTTTCAATGTGGAAGACATTGAAGGACCTCTATCTGAACAAGCTCACCACCTGCAGAGATGAGCTTGGCAGTGTGGGAATAAATACTGCCGATGATGATATGGTGAGCCTCACTCTCCTTGGCCTTCCAAAGAGTTGGAATAGCTACCAGGACTCTGTGAATAGAAGGGAGAAACTATCGAATTGGGAACGACTGTGGTCAAATCTTATGCAGGAGGAGATCAGGAGGAGCACACGAGATGGTTCTTCATCCAAGAATGATGATGAAGAAAATTTGGCCTTAGCAAGTAAGGCAAGGAAAGGGAAGGGGAAGGCTTCCCATTTCAAATCAAATTCTTCTCATGGAGGGAAGAAGGGTGACATTTCTAAAGTAAGATGCTTTAATTGAAGATGGGACATTATGCGACTAATTTCCCATCAAAGAAGTCCAAGAATGGATCCTTAGAAGGATTGGAAGGTGAGGCATTAGCCTCTCAGTTCAAAATGGACTTTACCCTCATCACATGCATGGTGTCATCGATGATGAGTTGTGTTTGGTATCGTGAAAGTGGAGCCTCATTCCACATGACCGGTGATAAAAAATTAATCAGTGCCTTGGACGCGGAAAATACTAGTTGGTTAGTTTGATCAGAGGATGGATCCAATTGTGATCTATTGTGATAATCAGAGTTGTATCAAAATATTTGAGAATCCAGTATTTCATGATAGGTCCAAGCACATCGACATCCGATATCATCATCTTAGATATTGTGTAGCGAGGAGGATCATTTTGCTACAATATATTTCGGCAGAGAAGCAAGATGCTAACATTTTGGCAAAGGCATTGTCAAGGTGTAAATTCAAGTTCCATAGAGACAAGATCGGAGTGGCAGATAATCCCTTTCTTGTTGAGAGGGAGTGTTGAAATATGGAAACAAGAATATTCCAACTTAATTTGTCCTTGAATTAAATTGTGAATTAAAATCAAATTTAATCTTAACAATTACTTGGAAATAATTAATTAATTTATTTTAAAGTAATTAGTTGGAGAAATTCAAGTTAGAAGTCTTTCTGAAGTCATGAAAGAGTTATCCCTTAAATTAAGGAGATAAGATTGAGTTATATTTGAGTTGTAATTAGTTAACTCATTTTACTGAGTTAAGTGCAGTTAAATTAGTTCCAAATTATTTGAGGAACTAATAGAGAGTTAACAGTTAGTTGATGCATTAATGCACCCAACTAGTGCTACTCTAGTTAACTGAAGATTCCCTCATCAGAAACTCATACATGTCTATTCTGATAAAGACCCAGTTGAGTTAAATGTCAAGGAAAGTGTACTATCAGTTGCATGTGTTTTCTCATGGAGAAAAATCATGCATGCAACCAAGGATTTAATCCTTGAGGATTGCGTAGTTTTGGAGGAGATCATCCACTTGGTAAAATACAAATCATCCACAAGGAACAATGCAAGGAAATAGGAGCTTGGAGGGTAGAGAGGAAGGCTGGAGAGAAGCCAATATTGCATGTGAGCATCTGTGAGGATTGTACTGAGAGTTGGCTAGATGTAAGAGCTACGACTTTGTATAATTCCTATGTATTTCCACCATCTATGATAATACAATAGTTTGGGGTTTTTAGCTGAGGCTTTCCCCAAAGTATTTTCATGTGTATTTTTCCATTGATTCTTATTCTTTTGGTTATATTGTTCAGCTTGATCTTTAATCTTCATCAAAATTGATAGTAGAAGTAGGTTATAGTGTTCTTCTTTGATTTATATTGCATTATCGAGTGATGAAGAAGATCAAATTAGCTTGGTGAAAAAGGGATAGGTGTTCCTTGGCTATGGGTGTAGGTATACAGTAAAAGGAAGTTACATTATTATAGTCCAATGGTTGTTGGGTGAGGCTTTTCGGGGGCAGGAGTCTCCACTGGATATGGGTTCACTTAGTCGATGTCATTTGAAAAACTTCCTTGCTGGACATAGCCAGCTATGATGTAAATTGATTTCCATTATTAATAAAATTAGCAACATAGTAGTAGTAGCGGTAAAGCGTATTTTTTTCCTCAAAGGGAGGTTTTCCACCAGAGATCCTTGTGTCCCTTGTGCATGCGATGTTTTGATTATGGATTTGATGTGATGATCTTGATATTTGTTATTTAATTTGTTGGTTAATATACTAATGGAATAATGTATAAATGTGTTTTAGTAAATTGAAAATAAATACAAAAGTTAAGGAACACAGTCACAACTGATTCACCCCCCACCCCCCCAAGTAGTGAGCACATTTCCAAAATAACAAATTAAACATTTGTTTTGACTAGTATGCCACCTGATAGAGAAAGCCAATTGATCTTGGAAGTTGGTTAAGCTACTTCATTTGAAAGGAAACTCAAGTTAGAAGACAATAATGAATTCAATTATATGATAATCCATTTGTAACACAATTTGTGGTATGTTATGTTCACTTAAACGTTCCTTTTTTTCAACGAATAATGGTTGGATTTGTTAGTGTTGTACATGAAGACTTGGTCAGCCAAAAGTGACATTTCTACATGTCACACTCATGTGGTACCATTTATTGTTGACATCATGTTTTCATCATGGTGACATCATCATTCCACGTGGAGTCCTTGGGTGGTGCAACATGTCATTTAGAATCAACCCACTTGGCCACCCAAAAACACCAATATGCATGACACATGTCACCCTTATGTATAGCTATGTGTCTACTACCTTGTTATCTTGCTCACTAGATTTCCAACTAGCACCTCAAAAACCATGCCCATGCTTACCACCTTTAACTTTCCACTTGTTAAACAAATAAACCCTTTGCTGCTTTGGATGATGTTCTATGACTAAAAGTTGTGATTGAGAGACAAGCCTACCACTTTGCATTAACCAATGTTATCCTTCTAAAGGTACGCCATACATTATTAATGAAATCAATGGTTGAAATCTATCTTAAGGACCCGTTGCCTGCCCAACAAATAACGAAGGTGGGGGGCTCCAGGATTTGTCACTTATGTGACTAACTCCTCATTATGACTCCCGAGAGAACCAAGTACATCCAATATCTTATCAGATCAAACAAAAACAACTTTAATTCAGTCCCCCTCATCTTTTCCAAAGCTTAAAGAGGGGAGGGGGATCTAAAATTTAGCGTATGTGTGCACTAGAACTAAAAGAGATTGGAACCCTGCTTGAACTACCAAACTTTAACCTTAATTTTATCTTCACTCCTTTGGAGTTAGATCAAGTTTCATATACTTTTGCAAAGGTCTTGGAGAGGGTTATCCATATGAGCACTTAGTTTCATTATTGGATCTAGGGAACTAAGGAATAAATGGGTTGACATATATTACCTTATTCAAGTTAGGTAGTGGCACACATGGACACTTCAATGATAACACACTTACTAAACTCCCCTTGAACTTGATACTTGACATCAATGACTTTGAATTGACATCAATGAAAACTTTTGATCAACAAATACGAAGAAAAATCGTCCCACATGCATGAAACTTCTAGACACGATCTACCTCTATCATGCATGTAGCTTCCCCATTAAGAGATGAGGAAAATTTTGATAACTTGTCATAATATCCTATTTGATCTATAGGAGCTTGAATATATGCACCATTGGGGCTTCATCTTATTGACCATTATCTTGTCATGTTCATTCATAAAGGTAATTTTAAATTTGTGAAAATTAAAGTTAATATATTGTAGGTATTCAAGGGGATGTCGAGTATCATGGGGCTTATAGGCATTGAGGGATATAAAAAGGGGTATCTAGTTAAAATAAGGGGTTTTTTATTGAACAAATGTATTAGGAGGGTGTTCCAAAAAATATTTTGGGGATATGCTTATCAATATTTAATGAGGGACATTCTTTAATATCCTAGGAATGTGTGTACCGTGTCACCAATTCATTTAGTGAATACCCCATGATATGAACCCTTAACTAATAACAAGTTAGACCTAGGTACTAATAGAAAAGCTTCCCCTAGCACACTAGTACCACCAAATCTAACAATCAAGACCATCCCTCCCAAGAATGTACAAAAAAACATTTTCTAAGAACACATCTTCCAAATAATCCACATTATCCAAAAAATATTATTTTTAGCAAATATTATTCCAAATAATCTGCACTATCTAAAAATATAATCATTTAATATACCTTCTTCAAAATAATCCATATTATTTATATATTTTCCATAATTTTAATCTCAAAGTATGATGTAAAAGCTTAACCGCATTGCTTCCATAATTTCCTCAATCTAAATTCTCTAGATACTTAATTCAAATAAAATAAAATTTTATTGTAATCCAAATTATTAAAAAAATGACAATATATTTAAAGGAATACATCCAATATAAGGTTTATAATAACTGAAATTATGTAAAGGTGTTTATATTACCACCCCAATGGGGTGATTGGACAAGATGATTTAAATGTTGATGTAATAGGGAAGTTAAGCCAATAGAACAATATGACAGATTGTAATGAACATTAACTGCAAGTGGGGGACATGATAGTGGTCTCCTCAAACTTTCAATATGTTTGGCATTCGAATTATACCATGGATGATGGTATCATTCTAGCTTGTTATTAGACTAGTTATGGGAAATTTGGAAGGTGGTGGATGGCTCATGGAATTTTCATAGGTTGTGACCTTGTGCATTCCCAATAGTTCAAACACTGTTGCAAGGAGAAAGCATGTTGGGAGTGTTTGCGGTTGTCTTGGTGAGCCTAAAGCATTGAGTTGCATAGTTTGGGACCTTGGAACACAGTCCAGTTGTGAATTCCCATGTCATGTTGTGGTGTGGTATGAGTCTCCTCAAAATGGCTTCTTAGAGGAATTTAAGAGGGAGGGACCATTTCTTTCAGTTATCTTGGTAAGTGGCTTCTCACTTTTCATCTCCTCGCAAAAATTTAGTGCTTCTAAGAAGGTTTGGTATGGGGGTTGGTAGTGTGTGTGGTGTTTTTTTTCATGCTCTGTGCCTTCTAATGCAATCATTATACTTCATAGTGTATGGTTTTCCTTGAAATTGAGGGTGGGATTCTGCATCTTTCCATTTCGGGCCTCCACCCTGGGCAAGAAAACTTGTTGGTGTTACCTTGGCAGAGCCTTTGACCTTGTGAGGGAATTGGTAGTGGTATCCTGGGCTATGGTCTAGTAGGTTCGATGAGGTTTCTACTTATCAAGAAGTGGAGGAGGTCTTTCATACTTATAGGTGTCGAAGTCACAGGGGTGGTGCTTTCCTAGATTTGGTGATTGAGTCCCTGGGAGGGGTCATCCCTTCTAGTGTGTTGGGTACATGGCTTTGACCTTAGTCTCTCCTTGTAACATTATGATGTTGGTGACTAGACTAATGTGAGGGTTAGTAGTATCAATGGTATACTTGCTTACAATTCCTCTATGCTCCCCAATGGAGTTGTAATAGGTTACAGTTCCTTTAGAGGAGGAAGTGATCTAATGGGTGGTCGTAAGCCTAAGGGTGGGAGTCTACAATTCTGCATCTTTGGTTCCCAACCTGGAAAGGATACTTTTTTGCTTATATCTTTGTGGATGCTTGGGCTTCAAGAAAGCATCAATATAGTATTTATGGGATATGGCATGGTTGGTTTTGGGAGGTCCAACTGACAAAGAGGTGTGCCTATTTTTCTGAGGGAGTACTAGATGGAAGGTTGGTGGGGCTACCCAGGAATTGGATTCTTGGTATTGTGCAAAGGTATGTTCCTCCATCGTGGGCATGTGCAGTAGGGAGGGGCTATGTGTGGAGAAGTGCTAGGCCAAGGTGGCAGAGCAAGAGGCATGGAAGAATAAGAAGGTGAGGAAATGTGGTTTGAAGGAGAGTTGGCACAAGAGAATTTGCTAGCACCTATGATTGCAGCTGAGACACCCTCTCTTGAGTCCATTTACATACAGATGTAGTGCAATAGCACTCTTGATAGTGATGATGCAGCAAAGACACGAGAATTGTTGGAAATACTGAGAGGTGGGTGAATCATTATTTCTTAGAAATTAGCACTCTTTAATCCTTCCCAGAGTGTTAGTTAATATTTAGTTATTATTATTTTTCTTCTTTAGATAATCATAGCAATAATCAACAATAGACAACACTATACAAAAATGAAGAAAGATAAAATAGTGGACACACAAATGTTTAGGTGGAAAACCCCCTACAGGTCAAAAGCCATTAAACACTTCCTAGTAATTGGTTTCTTCTTCTGTTTAAAAGAAAAAATAATTACATCAAGTTCTAATCCACAAGTGAAGGAGGCCACAACCCTCTGTTTTACATGATACAACATGTAAGACGCTAATACACCCTAATATCTTGTTGCAACCATAAGGACACCCCTATGCCCTGTGAGTTAGGCCACAACTTCACGAGTGCCCCAAGACTATGTTTACCATTTTTTGTCAAAATGATGCTTCGTTGCACTGTAATTTATCATCCCCAACTGAAAGGATGCCACAACACCCAATGCAAGCTACAACCTACCCTAACACCACCCTGCCACCCTGAAGTGTTCCCAGGATCCAACATGAAGGTGATTCTAATCACCCACCTTGGACCACCCTTTCACCCTAATCAACAAGCGGACCACATTTCACAATTTTCACATTGAAACCCCCCATGCTCTAAATAAATATAAGAATGTTGTAATGAAGATAATGTGTATCCTTTCAAATCCTGGTAGCCACTGACCACTGTACAATCTTACTCACCCTAATAACTACAAAATATTGGAGATCAAGGCCCTACTACTAATGCTACCAAGTCAACTAACCACTGCACAAAATGACCATTGTAAAAATTGTCATCACTGATCACTTCCACTGCTCAAATGCACATCACTGTCACAACTCAACTGTACATCACTGTCACTGCTCAACTACACATGAATGAATGAATAGATGAGCATTCATGAGCTCACAAACTGGCTACAAACTTCACATCACTGCACTGCACTGCACTTCTTATGAATGAATAAGCATCAAAGCTCATATGGAGGTAGCCCACATGACTATACAAAAATAATTATACTAGGCACTCAAGTGTTATGATGGCTCAAACCAAGGTGCCTCAGGTCATCCTTGTTGGCATTATTACTAATGTGTTGTCCTTGATGGCAACCTACTTAATGATTTATCTTTTGATGGCAACATACTTGGTGAAGATGTCAACCAGATGAGTATTCACGCCGGTACAAAAGTGGTAGAGACAAAGGAATGATAAAGGTAAAGTTTCAAGGAAGTATACATGGGTTCTATGAAGAAAAGCCACATACACATGCAGGTATGAAGAAGGAAAGGTGCATATAGTTTCCACACCATGGTATTCTAAATACCAAGGGTCTTTACCATAGTATTGACCCATGTTATTGAGCCCAACAACGGATATTTGATCCCATCAAAGAATACCATTGGCATAAGTGTTGTTTTGACCTGTGGTATTGGATAAGGGCCAAGCTATATAAGGAGATGAAGATCAAAGTGTTGGTGGGTGCAAGTGATGAATATTTGATGAATAGTTAGTTCTAAATAAAGTGTGCATGAATGGGCTATTAATGAATAGTTTGATCTGAAACTAAGTATGCACCTAGGAATATGATGATAGATCAGATCCAATAGATTTGAAATGATTATATATTGAATAATATTCTTATGGGATGATTTGTTATGGGATGATAATGTTTTGACGTGTGATTATTTTGTGTATGCCAAGATCTGGGTATGTCGAAAGTTCTATTGTGCAGTGAAGGTTTGTGTCAATAATTGCAGATATGTACGCGGGTTTGATAACCTAAAAGGCATGTAGACATGCGGGTTTAATACTTGTAAGTGACATATCTATTCAGATACGTACACGCGTTTGATTCTTAAAAAGCACGTATACACATGGAAATCATTTAAGGAAAGCGCGTATATAAGCTAGGGTTTTGCTGAAAAAGATGTTTGATCAGTTTACTTAGTCTTGTTGTGTTGTTGTTATCTATCAATGAAGTCTTACTTGATAATATGGGTTTAATAGTGATTTTTGAAGTTTAATTGATTTAGAATAAGTGATGATGCGGATTGATTGAAGATCTGTGATGGTTCTATGATAGTTTCAGAATGATTCAGCGTTTTAGGATTTAACTCAATATGTGTTTCATAATAATAATGATTTAGTTTCAGGGTTCAATGTTTTAATATCTATACATGGGTATGCCTTATGGAAAGTGTGTATACATGCGGGTTTACTAAAGCAAAGTAGCATGCATATTTTGATATATGGTTGATTAGGGCTTGTTGTGACCAAATATGGTTTCTGTAATAAAAGTATGTTGATTGGTATTCTGGTTACAATTATCTAACTGCTTTGGTTGTTTGAAAATAAGTTGTTTGATTTGGGTTTCAGTTGGTTCAATAATTGGTTGATTCATTTGGTTCAATGATTGATTGATTTGTTGCAGTGATTAGTTTCAGTCTTGATATTTGGTATTGAGCTTAAATGATGGTAGTGGGTCCACTCTGAAAATTTGATGAAAAGTGGCCTACAAGTTGTGATGTTTTGGTTCAAGTGGATCCAGTGTGAAAATTTATGAAAGATGCTCCACGAAGATGTTGAGGGTTGGAGCCTCCAGTGAGGAAGTCAAAGCTTCCTTCCAGTGGTAGCTAGTAAATCAGATCAGGAGTTAGGAGCTCCCTTTTGGTGGGTGTCGGTAAACAAGATTAGGGGGTTGGAGCTCCCTTCCAGTGGATGCTGGAGAACAAGAGAAGGTTGTAGCCTTCTACAGGTGGGTGCCTGCATTCTGGTATGAGTCTGCACTAGTACAAGATTGTAAGAATTTTTCTTTATAATAAAAGGAAGAGAGAGACAACATCAATTGTGGTTTTTTCCCACATTGGATTTCCATCTAAAAATCCCGGTGTTCATGTGTGTTGATGTATTTATTATGTGTGATGGTTTATTTTGTTCTTACTACACATGATTACTATTTAATTAATGTTTAAT
>APFE031691093.1:22713-36317 GCA_000404065.3 Pinus taeda
GGTGCAGGCCGTGGACTGTTTCCCTCTCTGAGGGTTTTAACCACGTCAAAATACTGGTGTATTGATCTGTGATCTGTTTGTGAGCGGTGTCCTTTTGGTGTTCTGTCTGAGGAACTTACCCTGTAAATTCCTACAAAGAATAATGATGATAAACTTTGAAAGTTTGAAGCTAGAGCTGATGAAGGAATTATACTTGGATACTCCTCTAGAATGAAAGGATATAAATGTTACAATAAAATACTTCAAAATATTGTTGAATGCATTTATGTTGTGATTGATGAAGCATCCACATGTATCAAAAAGAACACATCAACAAATGATGAAGATATTCCTACAATAAGCCGAAAGAATATGGAAGAAAGAACCAATGAAGCATCAGATGAAGGAATTGACAATACATAAGCACCAGAAAAGACTCCATCAAGGTATGTTCAAAAAAATAATCTATAATCTCAAATTCTAGGTGATAAGGAAACTAGACTACAAACTAGAAGAACTCTTCTTGGAACCGCTAGTCATCTAGCCTTACTATCCACAATTTAACCACAAAATGTAAATCAATCTAGAAAAGATGAATGTTGGGCTATGTTGGAAATAATACTGAGAGGGGGGGTGAATCAGTATTATCGTATCAATAATTTTCATTTCCCAAACAAATTTATATATGCTACTTCTATGAAGTGAACTAGTGTGTACATGCTATTATGATTAGTGAAACCAACATATACCCAGAGAACTTGTGATTTAGTTAATTTATCATGTGTTGATCTATAACCAGTGCATCACTGACTTATTAAAAAGTGCAGTAAAAATAGAATAAACCATCACACTTAAGCAACACACATGAACACCAAGATTTAGGGTGGAAACCCAATGTGGGTGAAAACCACCTGCTGTTGTCGTCTCTGTCTTCTTTTAATAGTAAGAAAATCTGTTTACAATCTTGTACTGGTACATACTCATACCAGTATGCAGGAACCCACCTGCAGAAGGCTACAACCTTCTCTCATTTCCAGCTTCTACTGGAAGGGAGCTACAACCCCCTAGCTCTTGTACTAGCCAATGTGTTTACTAGTACATAGGCGCCGGTCTATTGAAGGCTATGACCTTCTCTCTTCCTCCAAGGACCACATTTCATAAATTTTCAGAATGTATGCTCCTGGTACAGAATAATACACATGAAGGCCTCATTTCATCAAATTTTTATATTGGACCCATAAGAACTTTCAAACTACATCAACTAATAATCAGTTAATCTGAACAATCAGATCACTGTCACCAGAACACTGTGCTAAACCTAGAAACCTGCATCATCATTCAAAACCAGTTTCAACCTCAAAAATCATACATCAGTATGTATACGCTACGTTACTGAACCCAACTTGCATGTATATGCTACTTCCTTTAATCAAACCTGTATATACCTTCAAAAATTCTAAAACATAAAACTTCTGAATCAAGTTTGTACCAACCAGCAATATACTGAACATCTATTGTCAATCTATAGAGCTTTACACATGCAGTAGAAGAGATCACCCTTCTCACTTATATAATCAATCAATCATATATCAAACTCCTTATGCATTCAGTTTTTCATTTAGATCTAAGAAGACTTCATTAAAAGACAACATTAAAAAAACAGAACTGATCAGATAGATCATCCATACCTGAAGAAAGGGTTTTTCCTTTGTATACGCTATTTGGAAGAGTAGAACCTGCATGTACACGCGCTTTTACCAAGACGAACCAACGTACAAATCTGCAAATATTCACTCATAACTTCGCTGCTATTTCAGACTTCAGACAAACACAGATCATGACATTTAAAGATTAAAATAGGTGTACACAATTAGACCTGGCCCAACCAATATCAGATCATTCAATGATAAGTCATTTCAGGTCTCATGATCCTAATCCAACATTGAATTCAAGGTGCACAAAATATTTTAGATCAAATCACCAACATAGCCCCTGCAACATAAAATATACTTTAGATAGAAGTATTCCTTAGAAACCCTTTTCACTTGCACACCTTGGCCTTATGATCTTCTCCTCCTTATATAGTTTTAGGTCTTTCTCAATACCTCAGACCAAAACCACTTAGGGCCCATGGTGTTCTTGGGTGGAATCAAATAGTAGTTACTTCGCTCAATATTGTGGGCTAATACCATGGTATTGACCCATGGTATTCTCTACTCTTGAAATTCCTTGATTTTCCAACCTATACGCGCTTTTCCTCTTGCGAGAGTGCGTATATACCTATTCGTGCCTTTTGTTCTTTGTACCTCTGTGTATATGATGTTTTGACTAAGTGGACTTGAGTATACATCTTAAACTACTTTTCACCATCCTTTACCTTCAACTTCTTCATTATGATTAGTAGACTTTAGTTCCATCTTCTTGTTCTTCTGTACCAATGCTATGTTACATCTGAATGGATCTGTTACACTGTGGGTTGCCTTCCATCAAAACTGAACTGACCTGTGATTGAGTTTCCATCAAGGACAACACTTGTATCATAATGCTAATAGGTTAAAGCTATGAATGAAGAACTTGACCAAATAGAAAAAAATCACACATGGGAATTAGTACCTAGACCTCGTGATAAGAATGCTATTGGGAAAAAATGGGTATTCTAAAATAAATTGAACAAGAATGGATAAGAAATTAGAAATAAAGAAAGACTCATTTGCAAAGGTTATGCTCAACAAGAAGGAATATACTTTGAAGAAACATTTTCACCTATATCCAGGCTTGAAGCCATAAGAATGTTTCTTGCCTTTTCAAGCTTTCATCATTTCAAAGTCTACCAAATGGATGTTAAACCTGCATTTTTAAATGGGAACCTACAAGAAGAAGTCTATATTGAACAACCTGAAGGGTTCATTCTAGGAAATGATGAAACACTTGTTTGAAAACACAAGAAGGCATTATATGGGCTAAAACAAGCCCTTCGTGCATGGAATTACCGCCTTGACAAGTATATTCAACAACAAGGCTTCACTATGGGGTTTGCAAATAGCAACCTATATATAAAGGTGGATGATGGTAAAATTTTAATTGTTGTTGTTTATGTGGATGACATCATCTTTGGGAGAAATGAAGAATCCATGAGTCAAAAGTTTGCTTCTATCATGCAACAAGAATTTGAAATGTCTTTACTTGGTGAACTAACATACTTTCTTGGTTTACAAGTACAAGAAGCAAAGAATGGCATCTTTCTCTCACAAAAAAAGTACCTCAAGCAGTTTCTAAAGAAATATGGAATGGAATATTGCAAACCAGCATGCACACCCATGGTGACAAGATGTAGTCTCAGTTCGCATGATGATTCTCCCGTAGTAAACCAACTAGAATATAGATCCATGATCGGAAGTCTACTTTATCTTACAAGAACAAGACTAGATATCATGCATGCAATTGATATTGTTGGACAATTCCAAGCTAATTCAAAGGAAACTCATCTTCAGGCAGTCAAAATAATATTCAAATATCTACAAGGCACTCAAGACTTTGATTTATGGTATCCCAAAGATGCAAATCTTACTCTCCATGCTTATACAGATGCAGATTGGGAAGGAAATGTTGATGATAAAAAAAGAACTAGTGAAGGAGAATTCTATATAGGGCCCCACTTGTATCATGGTTCAACAAAAAACAAAGCTCAATTTCTTTATATACTGCAGAAGCTGAATATGTTGTTGTTGCATCTTGCTGCACACAACTTCTCTAGATGATGCAAACTTTGTAGGATATTCAAATCAATTGTTCTTTGCCCATTTCCATTCTATGTGATAATATAAGTGCCATTAGCATTTCAAAAAATCCTGCTATGCACTCCAAGGCCAAGCATATTCTAATTAAATATCATTTTCTAAGAGAACATGTGCTTGAACAAAAGGTCAAACTAGAATATGTTCCCTCAAAAGAAAAAGTTGCTGACATATTTACAAAACTACTTTCACGTGATGCATTTGAATATCTCAAACAGAAATTAGGAATGGTTTATGCTTCATCACTTTGTTGATCCTTCATGTTTAGGGGGCTGAACTGGTACAGATAATATAGGCTCAAGGGGAGCTAAAGTTAAGAAGTTTCAGTATTTTACTTTATGTATGCGGATCCTATGAATAAAAGTCGTGTATCCATGCAAGTTCTGAACTGAACAATCGCTTATATTTTCCTATGATGAAGAAACACGCTCCAATTTTTCTTGTTGGTTTTGGAATTCATTAGGTAAAGTCTGCAAATATGGCATAGCTTCAGGGGAAGAATTTTTTATGCTTCTAATAATGCATTGTTGGCATTATGTTTGCTTTAGAATTCCTTGGTACACAATGATTCTTATCAATGGTGATGTTGCTTATGTTTTTGATTAACGATGAAAATGTGCACGTTGTTGTTCATGTTGCTGCTGAAAGATGTTTATGGTGCAAATCCTCCATAGTATATGATGGTTTGTGAAGACTATATTGGTATTGTTACCTCAATATAAAAGTATTTGGTCTTGGTTATACCTGTCATATATGTCATTTGACGTAAAGGTCATGTAAATACCTATGATGTAATTATTGTAAAATCCAATCATGTATGGACTATGGTGGTCAAGTCATGTAATCCCATCTTTTTGAGTAGGTGATGTAATTTGTAACCCCACTATGATTGGGTGATTGATGTAAGTTTGAGTCTATGATCATAAGAAAAGTAACATTCAGTTGAGTCAAATTCATGTACTTCATTTCACATCCTTCAGAAAATTCAGCATGTGCTCAGGGGGAGCATGGTCTGTATTCAACAGATCAAATCTACAATGATCATGTCAATAAAGAGAGAGAATCCTTCATTCATATTTGGTCAACCCTTTCCCTTGATGTTAAATGGGAAGAGAAACTTGGTGTTTGAAAATCTTAGTGTTTAGCTTGATGTGCTTTAAAGGTATTTATAGGTTGTGGTGACCAAACACCAAAGTGGTTGCCATCAAGTCCAAAGAGGGTGATTGTTGGCATTATGACTAATGTGTTGTCCTTGATGGAAACCTACTTAATAAGTTGTCTTTTTATGGCAACCTACTTGATGAAGATGTCAATACAATGAGTATTTAGGCTAGTACATATGTGATAGAGACAGAGGAATGATAAAGATGAAGTTTCAAGAAGTATATGTGGGTTTTGTGAAGCAAATCCGCATGCACACGTGGGTATGAAGAAGGAAAGGAGCATACAATTTCCACACCATGGTATTCAAAATACCATGGGTCTTTACTATAGTATCGACCCATGGTATTGAGCCCAACAATGGATATTTTATCCCATCAAAGAATACCATTGGCATAAGTGTGGTTTTGACATGTGGTATTGGATAAGGGCCGAGCTATTTAAGGAGATGAAGATCAAAGTGTTGGTGGGTGCAAGTGATGAATATTTGATGAATAGTTAGTTCTAAACCAAGTGTGCATGAATGAGCTATTAATGAATAGTTTGATCTAAAACCAAGTATGCACTCGAGAATATGATGATGGATTAGATCCAATAGATATGAAATGACTATGTATTGAATAATTTTCTTATGGGTTAATTTGATCTATGATGATAATGTTTTGACGTGTGATTATTTTGTGTATGTTGAGAAATGATTATGTATGAAGTTCTGTTGTGCAGTGAAGGTTTGTGTTAATAATTGCAGATATGTACATGGGTTTGATAACATGAAAGGAACGTACACATGTGGGTTTAATACTAGTAAGTCACGTATCTATTCAGATCTGTACGCGGGTTTGATTCTTGAAAAGCATGTATACATGCAAAAATGATTTAAGGAAAGTACATATATAAGCTATGGTTTTGGTGAAAAAGATGTTTGATCAGTCTAATCAGTCTTGTTGTGTTGTTGTTGTCTACCAATGAAATCTTAGTTGATAATATGGGTTTAACAATGATGTTTTAAGTTGAATTGATTCATTAAAGAAGTGATGATGCTACTATCTATATATGATTGAAGACCTGTGATGGTTCTGTGATAGTTTCGTAATGATTCAGTGTTTCTGGGTTTAACTTAGTATGTGTCAGAAAAACAATGATTCAGTTTCAAGGTTCAATGTTTTGAGATTTGTATGTGGGTATGCCTCATGGAAAGCGCATACACATGTGGGTTTACTAAAGAAAAGTAGCGTATATATTTTGATATATGGATGATCAGGGTTTTTTGTGATAGAATCTCATTTCTGTAATAAACAATATGTTGATTGGTATTCTGGGTACAATGATCTAACTGCTTCGGTTGTTTGAAAATAAGTTGCTTGATTTGGATTTTAGTTGGTTCAGTGGTCGGTTGATTCATTTGGTTCAAAGATTGAATGATTTGTTGCAGTATCCTTGATATTTTGTATTGGGCTTAAATGATGGTAGTGGGTCTAGTAAGAAAACTTGATGAAAAGTGGCCTACAAGTTGTGATGTTTTGGTTCAAGTGGATACAGTGTGAAAAATTATGAAATGTGGCCCACGAAGGTGTTGAGGGTTGGAGCTTTCACTAAGGAAGTCAAATCTTCCTTCCAATGGTAGTTGGTAAATCAAATCAAGAGGTAGGAGCTCCCTTCCGGTGGGTGTCCGTAAACGAGATCAATGGGTTGGAGCTCCCTTCCAGTGAGTGTTGGATAACAAGAGAAGGTTGTAGCCTTTTGCAGGTGGGTGCCTGCGTGCTAGTATGAGTATGCACCAGTACAAGATTGTAAGAAGTTTTCTTTATAATAAAAGGAAGACAGAGACGACAACAACAATGGTTTTTTCCCATATTTGGTTTCCATGTGTGTTGATGTATTTCTTATGTGTGATGGTTTATTTTTTTCTTACTGCACATTATTATTATTTAATTAATGTTTAATGAAGCGTTGATTCACCGGTTCAAGTTAAACAGATGATGAATTAACTAAAAAGTAATTTTACTGGATATACGCCAGTTGTCTTCATAACATATTGTTGGCTTGAGGGGGCCTAACCTAGGTTTCGCGTTAGTTAGCCAAACAAATCCCTACACTGCTGGCCCTTTCGGCATCAGCCCGTGGAGTGCTGACTGAAGTCTCACCCGAAGTAGTATGGGGGGATGTTGGAACCAAGTTTCTGCACCCTTGCAATGGATGTGATGTCAGTTTATTCTATTTATACCTGCCTTCGCGTAGGTTACTGATCAATAAATATGAATCCAGATTTGCACCAGCTCTGATATTTATTAGGAGGCTATAACTCTTGGGGTTGGGCCCAACTCAAGTTCCAATACCTCCTTCGTGTACTCTTATGTGTTTTTGCTGCATTCATAGAATAATTTCTGTTATCTAGATTAAGATCTTGCTTTGTTACTTAGGTCGTTTTTGATGATTGAAATAGCTTTTCATGCTTCAGGTCATTTTGATAGTTTGGTAAAGGAAAAGACCTGCAAAAAGGCCACCAAGCAATCCTTGATCTCATCTCTCCCTCCTTGGGACCATGAGTTGCGACCAAGGCATACTTGCTGCCACAAAAACACTGTTTTTGCCTCTTCATGCAATTGCTAGTGTTATATTTTTAGTTAGGAAAGTTGATACCAGTTATACTTGCATGTTTAGAAATTGTTCTTGCTTAGTTTCCATAGTTATTTTTCATGATTTTCTGCCAATAAACTCCTGTTCATCATGTTTATGGTTTCTAGGTCAAAATAGGTCAAAATAGCTAGATCTTTGGTTTGCATAGCCTTTGTTTGATCAGTTTTGGAAAATAGTGTGCATAACACCTGTGATACCTCCCTGCCTACCCTTCCTCCATCAATACAACCTGCTCCATCCCCTAACTCAGATTCTTGCCCTTCATTTGCCACATTTTCCCACTTTGCCCTAAATTCTACATTCTTGTGCGTCATTGCTCCCTCCATCCTCGAACAAATCCAATCACTTTAATCACTCCTTAGCCTCATTCACCAGGTCCTAGACCCCTTAACATCCTTATCCAACCTCCATTTCCACTTTCCCACCATTTTTCCACCATCAACCCTTCAAAATTCCCTTTCAGAACATCCTGTAGAACATCCTGTAGAAGCTACAGAACATCTTGTAGAACCCCTGCAGATTTCCTGTAGAAGCTCACGAAAGTGGTTTCTTGAGATCTGATCACTGTGAAACTCTCTGGAAGGGTGCTAGGGACCCCTTAGGCCCTCTCTCACCTTCCCAACCTCCTGCAAGAATTTCCTTTCGCCAATCAACCTATGCACAGTAAAAAACAGTTAAAGCACATGCATAATAATTCTGAAACTTACTCAAAAATACAAAAAGATGTTTTTTTTTTCCAGATTTTATTGTAGAAGTAGCTCAGTCACGTGCATTTTACCTTTCTAAAAGTCAATGGCATCCATTTCCACTGCTTTCATCTCTTTTCTTGCACCAGTAGGGTTAGTTGGTAAAACTAGGGTTTGATAGGGTTTGCATTTCCTTTCAGCTTTCAGCTTCTTTCTGCAAGTAGACTAGCCTCATTTGAGTTAGCTTTCATCCATCACAGTTAAAAGCTTCTTCTAAGAGCTCATAGAAGTTGGCTTAAGCTCCTAGCGGACTTGTGCCAGCTGATCAAGTGACAGCCACAGCAAGAGCTAGTACTTATGCATATAGCACCATCGCTTCCAAGTTTGTTACGAACGACCGGGTTGATAAAAGTAAAGAAGGGAGTCTCAGGAGTTGTAGCATTGTTGCTGCAATACTGGGGCCCACTAGTTGCTTAGCCCTCTATTCCACCCTTCACTATCTTCGCGAAGGGGTACAATTGGTTTTCGTGCAGCCCTTACCTGCAGCTCGGGGACTTTCACGCTGCTATGGTAGCAAACTGCGATATCTCCCAAACTAGGCTAAGAGTTTTACTTATCTTATTAACCGATCTTAGTTAGCTTCGTGAAAATAGATGTTCTTACTTGCATTCACTTAACCAACACATTTACATACATTCATGCATCACATAAGCATTATAAGTGAAATTCATACACAACATAACACGATGCATAAACAGGAAATAAAGACGCATAAATTGTAGAATACTTCTCTTTATTGGCAATTTTGGACAATTACAGACTCGACCCGCCCTACACACTCAGCTACAGGGATCCGTGCACTCAGATGTGGACTTCTAGGCCTTTGTGCACTTAGCTGTAGAGCCTCTACCTATGCTACAGCCCAAACTTAGACTTCTACTTCAGAGCTATCTCTCATACATGTTGACGCCACTAACTACTTAGAGCTTAACTCTTTTTATACAATCCCATAGTCTCGAACCATGGGTCTATATTTTACAGCCGACATTACATTTCCAAAATAAGGGCGAACAACCCTATGACTCTTTAACACCTACGCGCTCCGTGACCACAAAATGTGGAATCTTTACACTTGGATTACAAAAATTGACCAAAATATGGGTTTTTAGCCCCAAAACTCCCCTTGGGGGATCCCATGCCCAATAGGCCCCAACACAAACATTGTGACTCACCCTCGAGTCACTCTACAGGCACGGAGATCTTAGCACAAAGACCTCCCAGCTCCGTTTGGATGACCACAACCTTGGCAGCGCACCGAGAAGCCGCATGCTGGACTTCTTCCACTCTTTGCTAGGTGACTGCCGCTGAACTGCTGCCCTGAATCTTCTGCTTAGTTTCCTGAAGTGTCGTGAGCTTTCCTTTAATGGAAGTTGTGATTTTATATGCCTCGTCTATCCATTGATGTAGGTGCACTTTCAGGACCGCTTCTTTGTGCCGAGCAGCATCCACCTATTCCTTAAGTGCCTTTGCCTCCTACATCCGTGCGAGCCTCTGTGTGAGGGCGACCGTCTATGCTGTCCCTTTGACCTCGTCATATCATTGTTGTAACTCATGTGCCTCTGTCTCCAGGTGCTCTAAATTTGGGTCCTCCTGCAGGGTGGTTAGGACCTCGAATGACTGTTCAAAAAGTCACGTGCAATATGCTACTACACTGTCGATCACCATTATTGTTGTTGTAACAGTGGTGGCACGTTGTTCCCTGACTTCCGGTGGAGTTGAAGGCTGAGCCCACAACTACAAATATGTGATTTGCAAGTTCAGCTCTAACTGAATCTTGGCCATCTTTGTTCGAGCATCGCACACACCTGTGGCCAACTTCTGGACACGCGCCTCAACTAGTTCTTCTGCCTGAATGTCCAACTCCGGGACCATTCGACAAGCTTCCTCCATAACCTGCATGATTTACTTATTTTGTTCCACTGCCTCATTGCGCTGTAGGCCTAACTGCTCTATATTGATGCATTTCTCGATCATCACCTACAGAGCACGACTCTCCCGAGCCCTAAGTTCCGCGATGGCTCAGTCCTACAAGAGGTGGAGCATCTCTCGAGGGAGCACAACCATATTCAATCCCACCCCTTTCAGGCTGCTAATCAGGGGCCTGCTGGCCTCATTTTCAGTAGTAAGTGCCCCATCTAGTAGTAGTATCACGTTGGTTACCCTTGTGCGGAACATCTCCTCGGCAGCTAAAGTGCCGATCGTGAGGCTAGTGGACATTGTGCCAGCCTGTGGAATGTGAGCATGCAACTCCTGCAGCTCTATCCAAAGAGCCGCTAAGACCAATTGTTGCTTATCTTCGAATTGTTGGAGGGTCTCTGCAGTGACATCCCTCACCGTTTCTCCAATATCGTGCAAATCCCCCTCAGTGAGGGTGATTGGGTCCAATGATGTCTTTGAAGCCTTGGTTTTCTTCCACAACGCTACCTTCTCTTGTGGTCGTTGACGCTTGAGTTAAGTGGACATCGTCTGCAGGTCCATGCCACCTTGTTTTGTTGGCTCTTCTGTTTCTGCCTCAGCCTCGGGCAAAGGTGACTTCTGTCCTTCACGATCTTCTCCTCCTGTCTTCTGTTGTTCAACCAATTTTGTGGCATCACGCATTGCTTGGGCCTTAGCCTCCGCTTCCTCCTTTCTGTGCTTCTCAGCCATATGCACCATTCAGAGCTTTGTTTCTTCCTTCTTATGCTGCACGATAGACATGTCTATTTCCACCGTGGAGCTTGCTGGAGCACGCCACTCCGGTGGCCAAGACTCGAGGATTGCAAAGATAACATCATCAGTTGCTAGAAATGGTAAGTTATGCCATGTCTTCGTAGGGTCCTTCCACGCCCTGATAAAGACATGGTGGAAATCTGCTTTGAACTCTGTAAAGCTCTATAAAATAGCTTATACTATGGGCAAAAACCGCGGCTTGCGATCGATCCCCATCCGGATACTCATTTCCATCAAGATCCAAAATATCTTGCTTTCTTTTATGTGCTGTGTGTCCTTAGTCACCCACAACGAAACGTACTTCGCTGCCTCTGGGAGGTCCAGCATGACCGAAGGGAATTGGTTGTCTTTTGGCAACTCCCATGCCACCAGTATGATCGACAGTAGGAGCCACGCATAGTGAAATTTCTTGCCCTGCTCGTGCGCTTCGCGACAGTTCGCAAGGAACTCGCCGCATAGATAATTCGCCCAGTTGAACTAGACTCCTTCAGCACATTGGGCTACTAGTGAAATCATAGGCGTAGGCACTTCATCCGCGCGGCACTTTCGCATCACCTTCCCTGCTAAAATTTGCGTTGCTACCTTAACTACAGGGTTGTTAATGCTGGAGATGGCATATCCCCACTTCTTCTTCTCTAACTTGAATTTCTTCTTCATAGCTTCCGGAAGGGCCAACTCACCACCTTTTTGTTCTGATGTATTGGTTGGATCCTCCCCTGAGTAAGGCAAACGTGTGATCCGATGGATCAAGTGATCTGTGATGGGAATGGGATCCTCCAGCCACAAACACCCATCATGCACCAAGCAGAGAAGCTGCCTAATGACAAAGACAGTCACTGGGGTGTGGTGATAATGCGGCACCAAGAGCAGGTTGAGCAACCCAGCTTTCTATACACCCTTGAACCATGTCCGCGGCTCCAATTCAATTGTTCCAATAGTCACGTTAATCTGTTAGCGCATTATCTGCTCGGTCGCTAAATGCGGGAATTTCTCATGATCTGCGAGGTCCCAATCTTCAAACTTTAGTAAAGGAACCCACCCTAAGTGCGGTCCCTCAAAAACAATGTCATTCGAGAGTAACAAAGTTTATAGGGAGCTCTTGCTCTTGTCTATGTTCTTCGAAACCTTGGCTTTGCCCTTGCGTGGAAGAACATATTCGGGTAACCTGGTAATAGGGTTTGCACCCTAGGTTTTAACTTCCATTTCCATGTCCTCCTCATCTGCCACGATTTCCTTAGATGCTTCCTCTTCGGCCTCCATATTAATGGCATTCCCCTTTTCTTGCAAAGAGAGCTTGATCCTCTGAGGGTTTCTTGGTGAGATGCACACCGGGATCATAGCCTGTTTATCCTTCTTTGTTCTCAGTGTTCTGGGTGATTTAGGGACTTCAACTTTCACTATGGCACTCTCTAGGGCAACTTCTACTACCTCAATTTCTTGCGTGGCTTCCCCCGATGTCAACATCATTCTATTCAGGAGGTCCTGCATCTCATTCAGCAATCTCTCAAACGTTGAACTTGCTCTCAAAGCCTCAAAGTTCACACGGTCCATACACACTTGATAGCGCAACAACTAAATTTTCAAAATGCCAAGTGTTTTTCGCTGGACAACCACTTGTAATTTATAGGGCCTTTTGAATTCAAGTCCGACCGTTCCCCCCACATTCGGCCCATTAATACTAGACTGGTGGAAGATTTTCAAGAATCTAATCCATAAAGTTCACCTTAAATGCCTTTCGTCTGCTCCATTTGGCCATAATCGGACCATCAAATTGTGAACAGTGACTTTAACAATCACTTTCTGGTAGACTTGCATGTTATTTCCACGAGTAGCGCAATTTCCTTCGTGCTGTTGCGGACCCTGAGACACTTCGTTGCTTCGTGCAGTCCTGAAATCGCGCAGCTCCCTAACCCGGGCAGTGTAGTTTATAGTCCCGCGCCTCCTTTGAGCTGCCTGAGCACTAATACTGTGCTACTATCGTATAGTCGAATGGCTGGGCCACCTGTGTATGGCTTCAATCGACTACCATTCACCTTTTCTGGGAAGGGATCTCCATTCAACTTAACCAGTTGGACCACGCTGCCATCGGTAATCTCCTTAATAACATAGGGCCCTAGCCAATGGATTCTAAATTTATCTGGAAATTTATCAAACTTACTATCATACAATAACACCAAGTCACTCACCTTATGTTAAAATTTCTGTTTTCCCACCCCGGTTTTCAGTTTCTCCTTATTTCTCCCATGTAGTTAAATGCCCTTTCCCATAACCATACATTCAACAAGCTGGAAAAAGTAAATTTGCTGAAAACACAAATTCTGGAAAATTTACAGAATGCTGGAAATCACAGAAATAAAAATCAGCAGTAATAAACAGCCATTAAAACACATTAAAACACTGATATTTTGGTCAACGTGACCCTGGAAAAACCCCCTACAACTCTTGGGGAAAACCAGTTTGAGAGCTCTTCTTTATTTCTGAAAAATGTCTTTTTACAGCAAGAAAATTTTAGCAAAAAATTACAGCAAAATAATTTTTTCAGCAAGCAAACTTATCCTTTTTTAGCCCAACGGACCAC
>APFE031691096.1:2124-44063 GCA_000404065.3 Pinus taeda
CTCTCAATGTTACAATACATATTTATACATGCCGAAGCATCCAATACCATGGACCGAAAAACCATCGCGTCCAAAACCATGGACCGCAAACCATCGCGTCCAAAAAACATGTGCAAAAATCATGCACAAAACTGTAGGTGGGTCCGCCCAACCTAACATGGGGTCAAAAACCAAAATTTTCCGGGGCACTGCCCCAGACCCCATAAAGTGGGGTTACAGGTACTCCTCAAACCCCCTGTTAACTATGTGGAAAGAATATAACAAAACCCAATAGGAGAAGGCCCTAAATCTTGTCGAGATCATAGTGGGCAAACTATCCATCGAAATGAGGATCTGTAAGTTGGAGGTAGGTGGCATAACCTTAGTCATCATTTGTGGTCAATTGATTTTTAGATTACAGCTTCAATTCATGATGGGGGACCCGTGCTCATCCTCACAATTGCAATTCACTTTTGGGGGCATGTTCTAGGTTTTGGAACGAAGAAATAAGGCCAACAATTGCGTCCAACATAGTTTTGAGGGAAAAAATTGCGTTTTTAGTTTAAAAGATTTCCATGACTCATTCCTTGATGTGAGTTGAAGCTAAGTACTATACATGGATGCATTTGACTCTAGAGTGACAAAACATAATGGTATTTTGTAGGTATGGCAGAGTTGAAGGTATCATGGAAAGAATGAGAATTGGAGTCCCTGTGTGTTGAGATTCAGGGAAATCAGGCAGTGAGAGGGGTGTTGGGATAATATGTCATTTTGAAGGTCTTAGATAACTCTATGATGAGGGCTAGTGAGCCCTTGTTGTCAAGGGTAATGAGTTATAGGGACCTAGACGAGGAGGCCTTTGTAGTACAAGGGAACATGATCAAGATCGCTATCCAAGACATATATTTTCTAACAGGATTTCCCCCCTTGGGGGTGGTAGGGGGGATACATCTAGTGTTGCCTTGTGGGAGGCATATAGGAGAGTTTTCTTATCACCACTGCTTACGGGGAGTCATTCAAAGGGCATGACCATATAGACTAGTGACTTGGAGTGACTTGAGACACACACTATAGTCATAATGGTGTTGCATATATTGGATAATCATGCCTTCCACCATATCACTAGAGGGAAGATGATGCTGGTGGAGAGTGCACTAGCAGTGACATATTATGAGTGGGCCCAAATGATGCTATCATTGTTGAAATGAGAGTTGACACTATGCAAATGGAGGAACAATGATAATTGTTCATTTGGGGTAGTGTTATGCTCACTCATCTTTGAGAAGATCCTCATTATTCGACCTCATGTTCAGATCCATGATGCGAGCCCAAAAGAGCCCACGATGTGCCACTGGGGGCAACTACTGAGACGAGGTGGAGGAGGGGGAGTTAGACGAATGTTATGACCTGATTTGTTTCCTCATTGGGATCAGATGCCACTATACATAGATGATTATCCATATAATATCTTTAGCTATTAGGGGGATCATGACTTACCACTTCTATTGAGATGAGCATGGGGTCCTGACGGTAAGTGAAAGTTTCTATACATTTGATGCATTTAGAGTTTAAGAAAGATATGTATGTGGTACTGATTTATAAATTTTGTGGTATGCAAATATAGCACCGATGAGGGATGAGCCGAAATGCTTTGGGAAACAGATCACGGTGTGGCCACATCATAATAGAGACTAGGTGGTGACACTCTAATGGAGGATCTCTGACGCAGATTTGAAATGTTACTGACTAGAGTGATAGAATGCGAGTGGCATGAAATAGAATATCGGTATACAGATAAATGCACTGGTCTTCCCTCAAAGTGGCAAGGAATCATGTGGCACGTTGCTATGGTTGGTTAGGAAATATGAGATCTATGGGCTGAGGAAATGAATTCATTGTCTCAAGAGACTACTGATGATAGTGGTTAGGTGTAGGGACATGTGGATCCCCATTTTCGTTTTTATGATAACATGCGAATGAGCATGTCAAATCTATTTAGAGTAGTGGACTTAAAACACTATATTATGATACATATTTATGATTATGCATCTTTTTGTGATGATTTTGGTTCTCCATTTCTTTATGGATGTCTTATTGCATGTGATAAATGCAAATTTAGCATGTTATTTGCAATGATATATACGTATTGATTTTGGGCTCTATGAACATGATTGAATGAAATGGATTCAAATTCACACGCTAAAAGCTTAACTCATAGATATTCTCTAAATAGGACAGGATTATGCACATAATAAACATCGTTCAATTGCATGAAGGATGCGATGATCAATGGCATCAGGTAACAAACATATCACAACATCATATTCATTTTGGTATTTACAGAAGTTAGATAGGCCCATAATGCAGGGAAGACCATTAAATGCCAGTTGGTCTTGTGTTTATTCACTGTCCACTGAAGCATAGTCTTAAGGATCTTGTTCATAGCTTCAACTTCACCATTTACTTTGGGGTAATAAGACAAATAATATTGGTGTTCAAAGACCAATAAAGAGAATATTGCATGCCATATCTCATCTTCAAAGTGTCCACCATCGGCAAAGAATGATTTTTTCGGAACCTCGAATCAAGCGATGACATGGTTAAAGAAGAAGAGGGTTGCATTAGTGACGGTGTTATTGAATGTTGGCATGGATTCAACCCATTTAGTAAAGTAGTTGATGACCACAATAATATACTTGTGGTTATTAGCACATGGGGGTCAACAATCCATGAAGTCAATAGCCCATTTATAGAAAGGGCCAACTAGGGCAATATGATGGAGGGAATAAGGTGGAGCTCGTGCCTTAGGGGCATATAAGTGGCAATTGGGACAATGTTTGACTTCCTCAATACAGTCTCTAAAGAGAGAAAGCAAAAAGTATCTAGTGCTCATGATTTTATGGTCATTGGTCATTCTCGAGAGGTGACCACTACCAGAGCCACCACGGCATGCATTGAGCACTTTCTCAGCTTTAGCATGGGTGATACAATGATGAAGGAGAATATAGACACAACAAAGATAAAGGTTGTCACTTATGAGGAGGTAGTGATAGTCTTGATGTTGAATACATCATCGATCATCACGACTAAGGTGGGGGGTGAATTTATGCGTTCAAAGATATGTAAGGATGTCACCATGCCAATGATCATTTGAGGTAATTGTGAAAAAGTGTTCATCTGGAATATCCTCATTTAATGGCAATACCATGCACATTCTGACCCATTTGATTTAGGAAATGGCCTAGCCAAACTATTGTGATTGTATGTTACCTTGAAATGGTTGGGTATAAATGCTTGGGATGTGCCAGATACGAGTGGAATTGGTTGAGTTAAAGTTACAACCTATAAAGTTTGGCTCACATTCATTTGAGTTTGAACAGGTTGAGATATAGGATGTGGCACAAAAAATTGAGATATAGGTGGAACATGTTGAGAAGCTAAAGAAGAAGCCACAACTGAACTAGGCTGTATAGGCATAATAGGTTGCTAAACATTAGTAGCCATTCCCGAATGCAGGATTCATTTGGGGCTAAGCACTAATATGAGGAGACGAGAATGTTCCTACATCATATTTCCTCCCTACCAAAAGAGGATGATAATACAGAGGAAACTTTTCCCCAGGAGGAGGGTTCCCAATAGGAGGTGAATTAGGTCATTGTTGGTGTCCATACCCACTAACATAAGGACCAATACGTTACTGAACTATTGGTGTAGTGGGAGGGAGAGGAGAAAATGTTGTATCCCTCACTAAAGAAGTTTCAAATGGTATTCTAGATGTAGATGACATGTGAGAGGTCCATGGACTAAATGTTGCACTAGAGAAGGTACCAAACAAATATTGGTAACCAAGATGGACAGACGGGCCACCATACAAATGTGTCTCTAGTGACGTTACAAACATGGATGAGGTTGTAACTTGGGTTGTTTCACTCATCGTCATATATGTAGGTTGAGAAACCATAGAAGATTCAGTCATGCTTAGTTGTCCCAAAGAATATTTCCAAGGGAAACTCAAAGGTGAGTTGAAAGCAAAAGAACCAACCAAAGGAGACTAAGATGGAGTATGAGGAGAACGAAAAGGGTGTTCCTGATAAAAGTGAGTGCACACTTGAGTAAGGGAGGAGGATTGAGGCTCTTCCTATGGAATCTCTTCTATACTCACAAGGTTAGGTGGAAGTCGTTCACCATCGGGTCTAAGATATTTAGTTTGGGGTTGTGTATGAGACAAAAGAAGAGGAGAGGGAGGTCCTAAAGAAATAGGTGAAGATAATTGAGTTACCTCAGGTTGTATAACCTTAGCTTTAGTTGTCTCTGATTCAATATAGTTAGGTTCAATCACCTCAAGTAATGAGATTTTAGGTGCTTTTGTTTTGATTGGGTCAGATTCACCAGCCAATGGAGAGGTAATATTAAGCTCCATACTCACAAGTAAATATGATTTTGGTGGATCTATGTCAGATGGAGGACCGTAAGTAATAACTCATGTAGTACTAGACTTGGTAGTCTACATTTTCTTATGATTTTCAGGATGGTCATGAGTTGCCTTAGGTGGAAGATGAGGATTATTTTGCATTGTACATGAATGAAGCAGAATATGGTATTGTTCTTCCACATTGGATTAATAAATTTTAAAAACTAACATAAAAATAAATGAAAGAGGGTAAAATAGGCATAAAGGTTTACCAAGCAAATGTGAACTAAAATATACAACCTTGGAGAACCAAGGATTTACATACGAGAAGGCAATCTACCTAAATGTTGCCGTTGGTGTATTATAATGTACAAGGCGACTAACTCTGTTACTTTTGGTGAGGATAGCAACCTATGGTGGGCTTCCAAAATATACTCGATGATACATGGAAGTGCATTCTGTGTTAGTGTTGTCTAATACGTAATGATACAATGAGAGAATTCCCATATACTTTTCATGTGTGGAGCGCCATCCAATATACTCAGAGGTACGTGGAGAATGGTCCTATACACTTACATACGTGGAATGAGATATCACTCCTGGAATGCAACATTAGAAAAAAATTACATCTCCTATGTTTATAGATGCCATAACACATCTCTAATCTAGAGTTATACATGTTTGCATTAATCATACAAATGCTCCTTAGGTTTATTCAATGAATTTTAAGTTTATCTTGATTTAAGTTTTAGTTTTCATGGCTCAACACAAATTTCACCTTAATATCCTAAAATGCAAGATAGCATGATGAAGTAAAACATTCATTTTCAATAAAAGTCTATATATGCGAGGGAAGAGAACAAAGAGTATGCAACATAAAAGATTCAACAAACAAGATTGTTAAGAAATTCCCCTTATACAATTGTTCCTAATTACAAGTTCACTCACAAAAACCTACATACAATGCATGATTCATACGAATTTCCTTCTCGATTCCACTTAATTTCTAGATGAAAAATAAGATATTTATCTAATCACCGATGAAAGAAACTTTTCAAAACAATGAATGAAAATGCCAATTCCTTCAAGCAACCCAATGATCAATCAATTAGTCTGTTAATGACCTAATGACAAGAATAAGGAAAAATCTAAACAAATTCTTATCAAAGGCACACAAAACCAAAATCAAAGAAGTGAAGGATTTTGAGAGACCAAAACACACTAAGGGACATAAGGAGGAATAATTTGAACCCAGTTAATCAGAGAGCAGAGCATAAAAACGTTTTTGTTTGCATGAACATGGGTGAGTGTAGGTTCAGATAGGCTACTAGTGCTCTGCAAGGTAGGTGAAGAGAAGGCTAGGGTGCATTGTAACGCTTTTTTAGTACACTAGGGGGAGTGCTAATAAAGGAAAAGCTAGTTTCTGACACAAAAAATAAAATACATCTCAATGAAAGGTCTTCCTAGGTTCAATTCCAACATAGTAAGGCACTAGAGGTATGTTCAAAGGGTTTAACAAGGGATAAATTCAAGGAAACCACTAAGGGAATAAATTGTTCCCTAGTGGAGTCACCAACTTGATATACATAATTTATGACTGCAAACATAATATCTTCCCTAGACCTAGTAGCCTAGTCTAGAACAAGAGAAAGAATAGAATATAAATTTACCCTTAGAGAAATTTGAGAATGGAAAGATGATTACTTGTGATCTGTAATGAGCTCTTCTATCCTCTCTTCTTGTAAGCTCCAATCACATATCTGATCTTTATAATAGAACCTACACAAATAATCAACATAAGGCAAAGATCTACGACATCTATGTAGCACTATCCAATCACTCTATTCATTGGATTAACATAATATTGAAATATGTGAACATAAACATAGCATAACACATATAGGAAAATGATGTACACTTTGTATTAATATGAAAAGGGAGAGATTTTACAACCAAAAATGGAAGCCGATCTTGATAGATATCCCTAAGTTGACTTGTCCTTCCTTTTCACAAAGCACACCTAAAGGTCACCCTAATGCATGGAAATGATAACTCGCTTATGTTCAAGGCAACAAAATGAGGGTATGATTAGTCTCCAAAATCCAACCCTAATTTTGTATATGCTTGTAGATTTATAGGAGAATGTGGTAGTTTAGGAATTCTTATCCATTTACCAATCTGGGCCTGGTATTCACTTAATATAGGAGGATGAGATCAAGGGATAAGAGGTGAAATCTCAAAGGTAGGATCATATACAATTCAAAGTTCTTATCCAAGGTAAATAGTTTTAAGAAATCCTAGAAGCTTTTGGAAGAGGAAGCTTTATGATTCCTTTTATTTTTCCCGAATTTATAGAATCAATGCACCCCTAACAAGGGACAACCTGTTGTTGATCAATGCTAGTGTGGAACTGGGCATCCTATTGTTGAATGCATGTCCCTAAATTTTCACAGTGTGATAGGCCTTAAAAGAAGTGAAATGAAGTTTTCGGACCCATAAACTCAGGGATTCAGAAGAGTCATTCTTAGGGATTTGTGTAGGTATGATGGCAAGGTGTTCATGGATGTTGACTGATCCAGTTTGTAGGCCTATTGACAATATGTGACAGAATAGCCTATAACAGACATGTTAGTAAGACATGCATGGGCCACATGTTCACATGCTATTTTGAAACAAGCACATAGTTCATGCCGGTACAAAAATATTGACATTACAACGAATCCTATTCAACATTGTAGTCATTTATATTTGATGGAAAATTTTGAACATGTCATAACTTCATGCGTCATCTTGGGCTAAAACCTAAATGTTAGTGTCGGTGTGACCCTTTCATTATATATATGTATTCATCATACTATATATGAATGTATATATACGTGAATTAAGATTGTTATTCATTCTTAAGTTTGGTTTCTTATTGTTCTTAATAGTATGAGCTTTGATAACTAAACATAGTGGGGAGATGGTTTCCAAGAAATCAATATCCAAAAAGGAGGAGCCCAAGTCAAAGAAACAAGTTGAAAGCATAATGAAATGCTACAACATGAAAACATTTAAGAGTATAGTGTGGGGAGAAGAGATAACTACTACATGAATTTTATTGCTTCCTTGTGTAGCATTATCTACATCAGTAATCTAGGAAATTCATTTATCACAATCAAAAGATCATAATCATAATGAATATCATTGTCCATAATTTTATTTTTCCATCGGTGGAGGAAGTGTACATGAAACCTTGTGAAGAAACAATGAAGGTGTTTATGGATTTGTCATGTCTTCAAAATGTGTCCATGCAAAGGAAATTAGAGAGCCTCCACAATTTTCTTTAAACATTGTAGTATGCTAATGTTTAGCTCTGAGGCTACTTAAATATGAAATGTATTCTTGAATTTAAGCTAAAAAATATGATAAGATGACATCATATTCCATTATAACTATACATGCTAAAAACATGGTCCTCACTCACTCGACCTTTCAACTATAGAGAAATAGAACAAATGTTGTCATTTTAATGAAACAAAACTGAGCAAGATATCACATTGAGCTTCTATATATACAACTTGTAGTCACAACCAATTATCAATGCTATGATTGTGGTCTTTTTAGGGTTGTTAGTGAGGATTATTTCTAAATTCCAGAGTCTCCTTAGCTTAATATAGTGATCATTTCTCTCTTTTATTTTTAATATGTGTAGTTTTGTACTCTTGGTTGGTCAGTGCTACCACTATTATTATAGTGTGAGTAGACATGTTAGGTACTCATAGTAAAATATCAAGTCTTCATACAGAAATGAGTATATTCTTCTTCTCATCACAGTATGTTCACTAAATAGGTGATGATATTTTTGTTTGTAGGAATAATGGCAACAAAGACCTTATCTCACAATGGAATGAAGAAATTTGTAAGACCGAAAGTGACCAATCAAATCAGAGGAAGAATGCACAAGGAAATGGTGTAAGGTTATACAATAGAGATTTGTGCAAGCTGGGTGGAGGGCGTTGGACGTAAGGTCATGAACCACAAATTCCCTCTCGCCAATAAATACAAGCGAAAGACCTTCAAATCGGAAACAAGAGCACCAAGTGACAAGAAAGGTGACATCAATGTTTCATACATTCGTCCTCTAAGTGATCCCAACACTTATTGGCATAAATCCTATTCATGTGCCTTTGGTTTTAGAAAAAAACCACTTTTTAGAGGGGAAAATCACAAATAAGTCCAAAAGGATCTATTGTAACCCATTTCTTTATGCAATGTAAGATGTGGAGGAAGATTTCATTGAGTGGAGCTTTCTCTTCATCTCCACACTTTACACAATGAGAAAGTTTCGGCACAAGATAGTAACATAACATAAAAAAGAAATAAAAACTATACCACAAAATTTTCAATTTTTTTTTTAATGTTATGTTAAATATATTTGTTTAACTATTTAAAAATATTTATCTTACATTCTATTGATTATCTAAATTGAAATATTAAACACTAGAGAAGCCATCATATTTTCTCACACAATTATATATGTTGATGAGACATTTTATGATGCACGTGACCGTGGTCCGCACTAAATCAATGAAATCCATCTTTGTGATCTCCATGAAGTAAAAATATGACGTCAAGTATTCGTTCTAACGTGTCAACTAGCTATTGAGTAATCAATGATATATTGTTTTATTTTCAAAATATTAAGCTCATAAAAATGAACACAATTTTCTTTAAACTTTGCATTTATCCTCGTTCTATACTCATTTTATTACAGAGAAGAATTCGATGACCTAGAAAAATAAAAATGAAAATATTCTATACACCCTTCTCTTCCACGAAGCCAAATATAGATTTGTTAACGATACTAATTTTAAGGTAATGGTTGATGAATTCGTGTGTGTTTGCAGGTTATACCTATTAATGGTCACGCATTTTGTTTGCACAATGCAGAGTCAGGAGGTAAGGTATTTTCTTTAAACAATGCAGAGTGCAAAATTGCAGAGATATTACTGATCATCCTTCTCCACACCCTCGCACTATGCATTGTGTAAACAATATGGGTGACCATTAATATCTTTCACGGCGATTAAGTTCTCTAACGACCTTCAATTTATTGAAAAAGGGAAAGCTTTATGTATGAACATTAATCAGGAACTTGATTAAAACTATTAAAGACATTACATGAGTCTGCAGTTAGTGCATTGGTCATGTTTGAATAAAATGTAGTAAATATTAAAATCCATAGAGAAATCAATCAAACATGGAAAGCAAGAAATCTATTGTTTAATGCAATTGAGCTTGTTTAATGATGAATAGGTAGTGCAATTAAGTTGTAATGCATTCGAACCTATGTAATGCTGTAATTAGACCATATGAAGAAATAAATGAAAGTTGCAAAGAAGCATTCAACGAGTAATTGGTTGTGTAATGAGAAGTTATTTCTCTTCTGATAGTGGAAGTTGCTCAAAAACTATTAATAGGCAAAACAAGTATGAACAAGAATTGTTTTCACAATCACGTGCCTTGTTGGCCATATTTGAAGGTAACTTTTCATTCAAACGTGTTCAATTATCTCCAACTGTTATGAAATCCACTGCAGAGAAAATTATTCGCATTGTTTTCCAAATTTAAAATGTTTTTTTTTCTTTCCTTATTTTTTCAATTTATGAATCACAAACAGAAAATATATACCTTGAAATTGCAACTCTACAAGAAATTATTGCCAAGGTTAATGAGAAAGAATTCATAAACATTCAGAACAAAACTGAACTAAAGAAGAAAAATCTTGCCTAGTGCCAGAATAAAATTGATTTGAAGAAGTATTTTCTCATCCCTTAGCATTTATTTCATAAGAATTTATAAACTTCAAAGGATATGAATACATATTTCACTTTACAATTTGTGTACAGCGGAAATTGTGTGCGGAAGGAGGATGATGTGTAAGACGCAGATGCATTTCTGTACCTTCCACACGAAGTATAAATTAAGATATTTGGTATAGTTTTATAGGTTAAAAAATTAAAAATATATACCTTGTGGATGACATTTGTAAGCCTCATATGATCCTTTTATTGAATCCATGCAACTTCATAGGACTTCTTGGAAAACAAGAAAATGACATAATGACACAAGAAAATGACACTAAGGTGGAAACACAAGCATATGGTGGAACAAGTTGACTAAGGACATAGGCTGATGCACGAAAACATATACGAACTGTAATTGCCTCTTTATTGTGCATGTTTCAAACGCACTAAAGTCCATGAGTTCAAAGGTGCAGGGATTTTCTAGTTATGTTGAGCTCTACACCAAAGAATTTATAAGTTCCAAAGAATATGAATAAGCATTTGACTTCACAATTTGTACAAAAAGGAGATTGTGTGCGGAAGGAGGAGGATGTGGAAGAGTAATGTGCATTTTCATACCTTCAACATGACATATAAATTAAGATAGTAGGCCTAGTTTCTTATGTAAAAAATTTAGAAATATATACCATGTGAATGACATGCATAAGCCTCATGTGATCCTTTGGTTGAATCTAGGAAATTTCGCATGGAAAACGAGAAAATGATGGGATGACACTATCAGAGAAAACAATAAGCACTCAAAGCTTGCAAATTGCATTACTAAAGGTTTCAATTTATACACATCTTCAAACACAAATTGAACAATAATTACTTCGAATGAAATTTATTACCTACTAAATCTAACCAACTATGCTCACTACTGAATAGATATCGACGTCATTTGAAAAACGATTGGTGCCATCATGATTTATTTCTGACACCTCCCCTTAATCAAGACCTACATGTTGACTTTCCTGTTGGTCTAAGTCTCAGCTAGGCTTACAACATAATTTGGATTTTATAGATAAAATATGAACATAATTGAAAAAAAGGAGATGTAGCTCACAGGTGTGGCCTGCACCTGGAGACTACACTCACAAAATAGAGAGATCACTCTCATACACTCTATTAGCATCAATGAAGGATTACATCATTTAAGTACAACTCCAAAAATCAGGAAGTTGCAACCACACTCCTAAATTCTAGGAGCAAATCCTAAACTAAGGAGATACGTTACAACTATGTAACCATTTCTCCATTAATACAAAATAATATTTAATTATTTTCAACTCCCCCCCTTAATGGAGAAAGGGTTCTCCTGGACTCCTAACATCCCTATAAACAATTCAAACTTCACTCGTGCAAGAGGCTTTGTAAAAATATCAGCCACATTGTCACAAGTTTTACAATATTCAACAATAATTTCCTTTGACTGTACTTTCTCTCTAATAAAATGGAGCTGTGTGTCTATATGTTTGGTGTTTTTATGGAACACTAGATTGTGTGCCAATTTAATGGTACTCTGGTTGTCACTTTTGATGGAAGTGGAATTCTTCTGTTCTTTTCCTGCATCATTGAGAAGCCTTCTCAACCAGATCGCTTCACACGTCGCTGCACACAATGCTTGATACTCAGCTTCACACGATGACAAAGCTACAATACTCTGCTTCTTACTACTCCATGCTATGACCCCGGATCCTATGTTGAATGTGTAACCTGTGATAGACTTTCGATCATCCAGGTTACCTGCCCATTCTGAGTCTGAAAAACCTGCTAGAGTAACATCAGATACATCAGTGCATAAAATACCATAATTAACAGTACCACAAAGATACCTCAACACGCTCTTTGCTGCTATCCAGTGACTTTCAAGCGGTTTTGACATAAATTGGCTCAACACACTAACAAAGTATGCTAATTCAGGTCTGGTTGTTGTAAGATATATCAAGCTGCCAACCAGCTGTCGGTACATTGTAGCATCAACCTCTTTAGTGCCATCGTCACTTCTCAACTTCAGATTCTGCTGCAAAGGTGTCGCTGTTGATCTACACTGATCCATACGAAACTTTTCCGACAGATTTCAGGCATACTTCCCATGACTAAGAAAAGTTTTCCTCGTATCTCTGCATACTTCTAATCCCAGACAGTAATGAAGGCTTCCGAGATCCTTCATCTCAAAAACTTGTGCCATAAGCCTTTTGATTCCTCTGATTAAATCATTTGCATCTCCTGTTATAATCATCTCATCCACATACAAAGAAATCAAAATAATCTGCCTCTGATTATTGTACTTGGTATACAAATTTGGGTCATTTAAACTTCTATGAAAGCCATGCTTTAAAAAGAAAGAATCAACCGTTTTGTACCAAGACCTGGGTGCTTTCTTTAAGCCATATAAAGCCTTTTTCGATCTGCAAACAAGATGTTCCTGCCCCTGCTTTACAAATCCTTCTGGTTGTACTAAGTAAATTTCCTCTTTTAAATCACCATTTAGAAATGCAGATTTAACATCAAGTCGGTGTAATTCCCAATTACATTTAGTAGCTAAAGCAATAAGCATTCTGATTGTATTTAACTTTGCTATAGGTGCAAAAGTATCATCCAAATCTATACCTTCCTGCTGTGAATATCCTTTTGCAACCAACCTAGCTTTTAATTTCTCTATACTTCCATCTGCATTCATTTTTGGTTTAAACAACCATTTACATCCTATGGGTATTTTATTCTTAGGCAGCTCAACTAAATCCCAAGTATCATTTCTAAGAATTGATTCCATTTCTTCATTCATTGTAGCCCTCCACTCCTTAAATTGATTAGCTTCTTTGTAATTAGCAGGTTCTACAATGTTTAAAATATTTGACATTAAAGCATAGTCTCTCAATTTAGTAGGTAATCGAGTCTTCCTACCTGACCTCCTTGTTAGGGGAATTACCTCAACTCTATCTATTTCAGCGCTTGCATCATCATTGATTACATTATCTGTTACTTCTTCTTCTTCTTTTTGTTCCTGCTCTTCATCTCTCACTGTTTTCTTCTATAAGCAATGGAATGTGGCAATCACTATTAGAATCCTCCTTTCCTTCTTCAACCTGTTCATGAAATATGACATCTCTAATTGCAAAAACCTTTTGAGTCACAGGATAATTTAACTTATATGCCTTGAACTCGGTGCCATATCCAACAAATATACATTTCAAGGCTTTGGGGTCTAACTTCTTCCTATCTGCCTTAGGTATATGAGCATAAGCTTTTGAACCAAATATTCTTAAATGACTAACTACTGGTTTGAATCCAAACAATGCTTCAAAAGGGTTTTTGAAGCCTAAACATCTAGTAGGACTCCTATTCTTTAAATATACAACAGTGTTAATAGCTTCTGCCCAAAGACCATTTGATAGACCCTTACCTTGTAGCATGCTCCTTGCGCACTCCACAAGAGTTCTGTTCTTCCGTTCTGCCACTCCATTCTATTGTGGAGTGTGTGGCACTGTAAATTGCTGCACAATCCCATGACGCTTGTAGAAATTCATGAACTCTCCCAACCTGTATTCTCCCCCTTGATCTGAGCGGAGAATTTTTATCCTTTTTCTTGTCTGGTTGTCTACCATAGATTTAAACTCTTTAAAATACTGAAAGGCTTGACTCTTTTTACTCAAAAAGTATATCCATGAATATCTAGTGCAATCATCTGTAAACAAGAGAAAGTAATATGCTCCTCCTAGTGACCTAGTTTGCATAGGTCCACAAATATCTATATTCACCAATTCTAAAATATCCCTTTCCTTTCTATTAACGTGCAAAGGTAACTCTTCTCTATGCATTTTCCCTAATGCACATCCATCACAATCCAGCTTAACATTATGAAAAACAGGTAGTCCGTCAACCATACCTTTTCTCTGAAGTAAGATGAGGTATTGCAAATTAAGATGGTCGAATCTTTGGTGCCAGAGATCTTCGACTTTTGATCCAGCTGCAACCATTGCTTGTTGTGGCATACTCTTTGCATCTAATCTGTACAGGCTCCCCACGCGCACTCCTTTTGCAACTGTTTCCATCTAGCTATCCTTAATGACACAGTTATTCTTAAAGAATTGAACTTGCATATCCTGATCAGTAATCATTGAGACAAAGACAAAATGTTTCTTAATTCCTGGAACATACAATACATTTTTAAGATGTCTAATGTCACCACTAGGTAACTTTACAGGAATATCACCATGTCCTTCGATCTCATATCCACTATCATCTCCTAAATAAATTTTCGACCCACATGAAGTTTCTTCAAGAAATTCAAACCAGTCCTTCTTACCAGTCATATGTGAGGATGCACCAGAGTCGACATACCATATGTCATCCTCATCTCCCTTTAAAGATGAAAGGGCACAATCGACTGCAAATAGTCGAAGTTCGTGGCTGTGGTCCTCTTCTTCCCCAACAAAATAACCCTTATTTTTTCTCTGTTTGTTTCTTCCTTCATCTGCTTGGCTCTTATAACATTCTCTAATCTGATGACCAGTTTTTCCACAGTAAAAACATTTCTTGATGGGAAAAGCATTAGCAGACATACCTTTAAACGGTCTCTTCTGAAATGTGTTGGCTCCTTTCTGTTGCTGCTGCTGTGATTGCTGGTGCTGGTGTTGCTTCCCTCTGTACTGTCTCCTTTTTGCCATCAGAGCAAAGGTCATTGCTCTGAGTTTTCAAATTTTGTCATCGCTCTTCTTCCTGTAGCAGGATCCCAGTCAGCTCTTCAAATGAAGGGACTTTCTCCCTTGCTGACAGCCCTGTGATGAATGTCTGGTATTCATCAATCATTCTGTTCAATGTGAGCATGACCAGATCTGAATCGGAAACTTTCTCTCTGATTGCTCCCAATTTGTCACTCAGATCCTTGACTCTGGCAATGAATCCAGCAACAGACTCATTCTCCTCCATATTCAATGCAAATAACTTGCCTTTAAGTGACAAGACATGGCTTGTATTCTGCGTCTTGTACAGGTTTTTGATTGTCATCCAAATGTCAGCGGTCGATTTACAGTCTCTAATATGAGGGATAACATTGTCCTTGATGGACATTTTCAATATGACCTTTGCTTTTGTCTCCCTTTTATTCCAATCTTGTCCTTGTGTCGTTGTTCCTACTCTCGACTCATTTCCTGTGACGATCGCCCACACATTTTCACTTTCAAGCAAAGTTTGTATCTTGAATTTCCAATTGTTGAAATTTGATCCATCGAGTTTTCCAGACTCATGGAGATAGGATTCTAAACTATTATTCATATTGACTTATACCAGATCCAAACCTCTGTTTTGCAAAAAAACACTTGTACCTTCAATGTGCCACCACCGGGCAAATCCGATCTGCTGCCACTGAACAGATCGGGAACTTCAATGTGCCACCACCGGGCAATATGCCTCCACCGGGCAAGTTCGATTTGCTGCCACCGAACATATCCGGAACTTCAATGCGCCACCACCGGGCAATACGCCTCCACTGGGCAAGTCCGATCTGCTGCCACCAAACAGATCTGGAACTCCAATATGCCACCACCGGGCAAGTCTGATCTACTCCCACCGAGTAGATCAGGAACTTCAATACACCATCACGGGGCTACTACGATCTATTGCCACCGAATAGATCCGCAAATTCAAAGTGCCACCACCGGGCAACTCCGATCTGCAAAGAAAAATTGCAGATTTTCAAAGAGAAAGAGGTTGGCTCCTTGGCGCTCTTCAACAACAAAGGATCCACCCCACAAGCATATAAACAAAATATCTGAAGTGTCGTGAAAATTGTGTGATTAACAGCTACGGATCTGAGCCAATTGCATTTCTTTTTCACTGGCATACTTATCAGCCTCAAACCCGCACCAATGGGTGCGTCTGTTCATTAAAAACTCGCGCCGACCCACTTCTGCACAAAACAAAAAAATGGTGCTCAACAAATCCATGCCAACCCTTTCTTGCGCTCAGAGATGATCAGTCATCTGAGATCCATCTTCAGGTGTTACTGTAGTCCACCTGATACTCCATTGCCACTATAGTTATATAATCAATGATGCATCCTAAAAAAAACAAATAAGGTTGTCCCTACTCTGAGCTCTGATACCAAGATAAAATATGAACATAATTGAAAAAAAGGAGATGTAGCTCACATGTGTGGGCTGCACTTGGAGACTACACTCACAAAACAGAGAGATCACTCTTGTACACTCTATTACCATCAATGAAGGATTACATCATTTAAGTACAACTCCAGAAATCAGGAAGTTGCAACCACACTCCTAAATTCTAGGAACAAATCCTAAACTAAGGAGATACATTACAACTATGTAACCATTTCTCCATTAATACAAAATAATATTTAATTATTTTCAACTTTTATACAATGCACAACAAACTTCTACACATTTCAAATTGAGCCATTCCAAGAGGCTTGATGAATATGTCAGCCACATTTTCATTTGTATTACAATATTGTAAGTCAATGTCTTTTGATTGCACTTTTTCTCTTACAAAATGATGTTGTGTGTCAATCTGTTATTTCCTTGCATGATATATAATATTGTTTTCCAATTTCATAGTGCTTTGATTATCACATTTGATTATTGTAGGTGCTTGTTGTGTTTCTCCAACATCTTCAAGTATTCTTCCAAACCATATTGCTTCATAGGCAGCACTGCATAATGCTTTATACTAAGCTTTAGTGGATGACAAGGAAACAATTGGTTGTTTCTTACAGCTCCATGATATTTCTCTTCAACTAATAGTGAACACGAATCCAGTAATAGATTTCATGTCTTCTCGATTTCCAGCCCAGTCAAAATCAGAATAACCTACGAACTGAACATCAAATTGATAAGTATACATAATACCAAAATTAAGTGTTCCTCTCATATATCAAAGGACTCTCTTTCCTTCTTTCTAATCGCTTTCACAAGGCTTGGCCATGAACTGACTAAGTATGCTGATAGAATATGCTATATCTGGCCTGATACAGGTGAGATAGTTTAGACTTCCCTCCAATTGGCAATACAAGGTTCCATTCACCTCTTTCGTTCCATCATCACTGCGCAATTTGACATTCTATTCTAAAGGATATATTGAACCTTTTAAGGATTCCCCTTGTATATTTTCTTTGTGTGATTAGTGTCTTACCAGATTCCCTCCAAAATTCATTACCTAAACAATAATGTAATTCACCAGGATCCTTCATATCAAATACATGTGACAACTTAATTTTAATTTCTTCAATTAACTTTGATGCATTTCATGTTCTGATAAGATCATCAACATACATAGCTATCAAAGAAACATTCCCATCTTCATATTTCTTAATGTACAAGTTAGGATCATTTTTGCTTCTCATAAAGAGTTTCTCATAAAATAAAGAATCAATTTTCACATACCAAGATCTTGGTGCTTGTCTCAAACCATATAAAGCTTTCTTTAACCTGGAAACCAAATGTTCATGTCCATGTTTTACAAACCCTTCAAGATGAACCAATTAAACTTCTTATTTTGTAGCTAATGAAATCATCATTCTAATTGTGTTCAACCTGGCTACAAGTGCAAAAGTATCTTCATAAGCATTTCCCTCCTTTTGTGAATATCCTTTTGCAACCAGTATAGTGTTATGGTTATCAATACTTCCATCAACATTAAACTTGGATTTATACAACCATTTGCATACTATGGGAACTTTGTTTTTAGGCAATTATTTTAATTCTCATGTGTCATTTTTCATTATATAGTTATATTCTTAATTCATTACATCCCTCCATTCTTCATATTCTTTAGCTTCCTCATAGCTTGAAGGTTCTAAAACATTCATAATAAGAGACATTAATGCATAATCTTTGTACCATATAGGTACTCGACTTTTATGTGATGACCTTCTTGGAGTTTTACTACTTTCATCTTCCGGAATATGAGGAAATGGCTTGCAACAAAAAACTCTTAGATGACTCACTTTTGGTTTGTACCCATAAAGTTATTGAAAAGGTGTTTTAAGCTCTAAACTTTTGGTTGGACTCCTAGTTTTCAAATAAACAACATTATTAATGGCTTTAGTCCAAAAACCATTAGAAATATTTTTACCTTGAAGCATACTACATGCACACTCAAATAGTGTTTTATTTTTCCTCTCAGCAAGTCCATTTTACTGAGGTGTATGTGGCACTGTAAATTGCTGTAGAATCCCATTGATTTTACAGTCATGATTAAATTCTCTTGATTTATATTCTTCGCCCTGATCATATCTCATAATTTTGATGTGATTGCCAGTTTATTTTTCCACCATACTCTTAAACTCTTTAAATTACTCAAAAAACATCACTCTTATTTCCTATGAAATAGACCCATGTATACCTACGTTTATCATCCACAAAAATAAGAAAATATCATGCTCCACCAATAGATCTAGTTTTCATAGGTCCACATACATCAATATGAATTAATTCAAGTATTTCCATCTTCGTTTCTTCTTTATGTATATGAAATTCCTCCCTTTGTTGCTTCCCATGTACACATGCTTCACATTCAACATCATCATTCTTCAAAACAGCAAGACCTTCAACCATTATCTTCTTTTGAAGTTGCATTAATCATTGTGATTTAGATGTCCATACCTTCGATGCAATAACTCCATTTTTGATATTTCTGTTGATGCCAATGCTTGATGAATTTTACTGGTCACATCCAACTTATACAAGCCTCCAACTCAGATAACTGTGGCAATAACCTTGTAGTGATCTTGAATATCTTTCACTACACACTTTGATTGAACAAATTACACCTTCAAATGTTGGTCTGCAATGGTAGAAACATAAATTAATTCTTTTTTATACTAGTAACATACATCACATTATGGATTTGTCTCTCTTTTCCATTAGGAAAATTCACACTTATAACTCCATAACCTTCAACTTCAAGTGATCTATTATCTCCTAGATAAACATATGTTCCATCAGTGTTTTCATAATATTCACCAAACCAAACCTTATTACAACCCATATGGAGTGATGCACTAGTTTCAATGATCCAAGCATTCACATCATCATTTTCCACATACAATGCAACATCAGAAACAACAAATTTAATAGTTTTCAATCCATCACAGATTGAGGTGTCTTTTTCCACAAAATTTCCACTATGCCTTATCTTTTTTTATCTCAACTCATTATATTTCCTTTTATAGCATCTTTAGAATGATGCCCAGGTTTGGCACAATAATAACAATCGTCATTTCTCTTATCATGGATTGGAAATCTAGACTATGTCATACCTTTCTATTTTTCTTGAAAATTGCCTGCTTTGTTCTTTTCCCATGACTTGCCTCTATATGGATGTTTACCCTTGGCTACCAATGAGAAATTTGAACTAATAGACCCAAATTAAAGCTATTCATCCTCTCCTCCTCTTGTAGAATAATTCCTATTAATTTATCAAATGTAGGGGCCTCCTCTCTAGCTGAAAGAATTGAAACAATAATTTGATAATCTTTCACTAAACCATTTAATGTGATGGTAAATAATTCATTACTAGACACCTTTTCACTGATATTTCCTAACTTATCACTTAAATCTTTGACACGAGATATGCAATTGCTTATATTTTCATTTGCTTACATTTTCAGAGATAAAATCTTAGTCTTCAAAAACAAGATCTGGTTTGTATTTGTTGTTTCATACAAACCCTTCAACATATCCCATATTTCCTTTCATGTCTTGCAATATATGATGTGAGGAATAATGTTGTCCTTTAAGGAGGTATGTCGCAACACCTTTACTTTTGTCTCTCGTTTCTCCCAATTTGGAATAGAAGCTGCAAAATTAGGTTTGGGCTCATCTCCACTCACAATGGACCACAAATTATAACTTTCTAAAATCGTCAGCAACTTGAATTTCAATTTCACATAATTTCCTCCATCAAGTTTGGTGGATTCATTCAAGTAAGTATCAACTAGCATATTTGACATAATGATAAAAAATATTTCTCTAATTGAAAAAATGAAATCAAATCCACCAGATCTAAAACAAAATATTTAAATACCAAGTAATCCCTGAAAATATTTCACCTCATATGCGCCATACAAATATTTACTAACTCCTTTTCACTACTACAAATTTCCATCAACAATCCCTTTTTTTTAACACTTTTCACCACTATAGTAAAAAAAAGGTAAAATACTTAAAAAACTTATCACTCCTTATTGTAACGTACTTCCTAAGCTGATCCTGGAAAATTCACCACTAAGATCTCATTCATATAAATTTCCTTCATTTACAGTTAAGGATTAACCATCGTCACAGGTCATTTTTTTCTATTATTACATGAACATGTATTATACAACATCAAGTTAAGGATCCATGCATCCTACAAAAGTCCTTTGGTTAATCCACACAAGCATAAATGGTCACTAATTTAAGTTTACCATAGCTTACATGATCATAGTTCTTTATGTAAATTCAAATAGGTTAGTGACATCACTGTTATTTAAACATAACTACACTAGCCGCATGCATGGAAAAGATAATTTGGTATCATAGACTATACAATTAAAAGAACTCTACCATAATTGATATGCATGCATAAGTATTTTCCAATTTCTCACATAACATTAAGGCATACTATGTCCCTTTAGTAAATTTAATGATGACCACTTTTAGATTCAACAACTATCTCAATTATTCATAAATGATCATTCCATAAATAGGTTAGTGCAAGTAGATCTACTCATATATAATGGTCCCCTGTAAAGCCAATCATGATTAAGATAGCTCCATGGCCAAAGTAATAACAACCACCTATTATGATTCTACCACTAACTCTACTTTTGGGGGCAATAAATTGACATTACTCTATCTAAAATGATCTCCTTAACACAAAATAACTCTACTCATATATAAATGACACATGCAGAATCGATCATGAGAAATCAAGCTCTTTGTCACAAATATTAAAAGCTAATTACCATGATTCACCACATGATTTAACAACTTCAACAGTAAGAAGTAATCATAAAGGTAAGAAAGCACATACAATACATATCATCCAAGAGTATCCAACCAAGATAGAAGAAGAACATCACTTGGAGAGTGGTGCACCACCAGCCAGCCACGAATCACCTATGATTCCCCCTAAGACGAGCTTCCTTCCATGGATCAACTGCCTCCAATTGATCTATGCAATGGGTATTTATTAACCTCTTTCATGATATGGTTTCCATTAGCACTGTCTCACTTTTATGGATTTTTATCCATTTTACTAGGTCTTTTTTGGAAAAGCTCGCCTTTATCTCCCGCAAGGATTTTCCTCATAAAATCTTCCCTTTATCTCCCTCAAAGATTTTATGATTTTCTTCATGGATATTTATCTCTAATCTATTCGATTGATATTTATATCCAATCCATAAAAGCTTATCTAGAATCACATCTAGAAGCTTTATCATGAAATATTTATCATATCCCATTCCTCAATGGGATTTGGCAAAAATCTCATCTCTTGGTGTCTTGCTTTTCCAAGCGATAAATTTATTAATTATTTAGTAATGTATTTGATTTTCATATTACACATTATACGTAGCTTTTCTCAGCTTAGTTTTGGAATAGTTTAACACAAAAGGAAGGGCTACTACATATTCTCCCCCTTAAACTTTACACCATCCTCGGTGTATTATTGCATCCTTGTTTACAGGTAGGTGCCTCTGAATCCACATCGTCTATGGCCTTGCCATCTGATGCAAATCTACCGATATCTCTCTCTCTCTCTCTCTCATCTCTCTCTCTATTATATATTATATATATATATATATATTGGTTACACAAGTGCTCCCAACACATCTCCTTCCATAGCTACCTGTAACATTGGTTTCAAACAATGTGTAAGAAATTTTGATGCAAAAATTCAACTAAGTTTACCATAATCAATATCATAATTTGACACACAATACTACTAAACTACCTATGGCTTATATTACTAATTATTCATTTTATTTGAAGAGTGCATTTTTTCTCCTTGTATTCTTCCAAGCCTTTGTGTTCTTACCGAACACTTGCTTCCCACAGTTTCTCTGCATTCAACAAGTCAACTAGCATATGCATAAAATATCATATCATTTTAGCTCACATATAACCATCATAGCCATATATACTCATCAGAATCGTAATCACATGTATTCCAAACTGCAAATAAACCATTTTTATTTATCCTTCCTTCTTGGGTGCAACCTCGACGTCGGTTGCCATGCGAGACACCTGCTCAGTGTCTTCATGCATACCTGCATGTAAGGTGTATTACACACATCGCTACAGATATCATTTTTTAATCAGGCCATGCATATATCCATACGATTATCATATGTACTGCTTATACATAGTACAATCTATACCACTGCATATCCTACAAATGTCCATAGAACCACCTGCATGACATACACTTATCCACATGTTTTCAACCATGTTAGCATTATGCCAAACATTCCTTCATCTAGTTCTGGTAAGTAGAACAAAGTATGCTTAGTTTATAAGGAATTCCATGAAAATGTTCCATTTCTGCGACTAAAGAAAGTTTTATGTCATACTATTTATGTGCAAATCATTTTCTAATTTCATGTGGTTGTAAAACAATATCAGTATCAGTATACAACATACACTCATGTTCTTTCTTAGACAACATACACTCATAATTTGATTTCAGATATAGTTAGGAAAAGATGACTTATCACTATATTACATTCATGAGTTGGTATTTTATTTAGGATTTTCCCTTATATGGAAACCATACAGTCCTAAAATTTTAAATATGTCATGTCATCAAATCTATCAACCACTTATTGCTTCCTCAACTAATTGGTTTTGATTTTGTTTCAATATAGTTTTCGACGGAGTCTCTCTTCCCCATACTATAACTATCCAACAAGTGGTATGTGTATCATTGGCATTCTGTTTTGCTGATATATTCATTTAATTGTTGTTAAGACATCATAGTTTAACCTTGGATTTCTTATACAATACCAATTACACCCCAGATTACAGGGTAACTTCTTCTTTGATTTTAGCATAGTTTAGTTGTCAGGATTTGTGATTCCTTCACATATTAAGGCACATCCATGCAACTCATTACATCCCACAATGAGTCCTACATGTAAATCACACTTGCCAATGTACAAATAAAGAAATTCATATTGTTCGACTATATGCATTACTTTTTAGCTAGATTAATATTTTCTTAATCTGATGACCCTCCTTTTCCATGGTTATCTATTATTTATCTACCCTACTATTCATACTTGCAAGCATCATTTTTCATCGCTTAACTTTTGACAACTTTTAAAGATTTTAAATTCCTCATCTAGGATGGTAATTCTCCACTTAGCATTGTTTATTGTAAGCAACATATCGGAATAACTCCTGGTAACCAGATATGCTCCCGTTGAGCATTATTTCATCATTAATTCATAATCAAAGCTTATTGTTGATAGATCTATATGGAAACAATAGTAGATGAAAAAATTACATGTGATCATATCATCATCGCTCTTAATATCAAGGCACAATTTTATTCAGCCAATCATGAACAAATTTTAACATAGAATATTATCAATTCTTCATGCCATATTTGTATATCATAGACATACTTATTTAAACAAAATCCATCCTCATCATTTTAAGCCATTTTCTCATTATGGCATATAGTTTTTGTGTGCTATTAAGCATCCAGTAATAACTTAGTTATAAGAATTTTTCATATAATTGTAGTGATTAATACCTACTCGGTTATTCATCATGTCTTACTATATCCCTTCCACAGTGTCCTAAATTTATGGTTTTAGACATGAGAAAATGCTCATAAGTTGGTGACGTACTCCCTTGCTACTTATCATAAGCAACTATTAAGTCAAATATATAATATATTTTATATTTATATATAATATATATATATATAGTTATATATTTATATATATAATATATATATGCTATGCGTGTGTGTGTGTTGTGTGTGTGTGTGTGTATACACACGCAAAGACTAGGATACAACCCTCAAGAAACTCGAGAATATTCATAACTTATTGATATTAATAAACAGTTTAATTGTTTGTACTATTCTTCACATTACTCTGCTGCCACCACATGGTAGTGTACACACCCATTTAATGGAGTACATGTCTCTAATAAATAGTTCATAGCAATTTCTGCAAGGAAGGGTCATTAGCACAAGTCCCAATTCTTAACATAAGAATGTTTAACAACAAAAATTCAAGTACATTAGGCGCATTGTTCATCATAACCATCACTCTATGATGTCTAATTGGATTGTAATTGAAATGGACCCTTTTCATGTTGTTTACCCAGTATGCCACATGACTTTGAATCACATTGCTTTAACTGTATATGAAGAAAAATATGTAGAGCAACGAGCTCAAGATTGTGGCTTTTCTTGGATATTGCATACCACCAATAATGTTCTTAATTTTACGTAGTCTTTAATCAATAGTATCAACAACAAAGTAGGCTGAAGTTTCATAAAATTACTAACTACATGGTAACTAATGGGTCAACGCCCCCCTTTTCTGGTGCTTTCCACCTTTTATGACAACATAAATCATCCATTCCCACAAAATTTAGTTGAAATTCGGTTTTAATTTTCTCTTACAATATCACAAATATTCAGAGGTTTAATTCTACATCCTCAAGGGACTATGTTTTGACACACTGAACATTTGATCCAGTTGATTTCGCTTAATGAAACTTTCAATTTCCATGGTTTGACCACGTTTGAAAATCTTACTGTGGTTAAAAAGATAGATCACAACATACATTTCTTTGTTAGTTTCTCATGTTTTTAAAGAAAATCCAAAATGCAAAGCTCTTTTAATATGGGTGAGATTAAATAATGTGTAATGTCTTAAACTTATGAATCTGATGTTCCTAACACATTGTTGGGTTCAAAGGGTGACCCCCCAGACCAACAGAGTCAACTTCTATTCCAAAATAGAAGTAGTTCCAGCTCTTTCTCTTTGGTGAACTTTGTCAATGCCTAAATATTTAATCTATAATAAAATTTTGATACAATCTTTAATTTAATCTATTCAGCAAGGTTCGTTGTGGCATACTACCATCTTTTTATAGGAAAACCACTAACATACTTTATACAATTTTAGATTTGTATAGGTATATCTAACACTGAGATAATATAAGCATAACATAGTCTATTCAGAATCATTCTCTCCCCTTGTTGCGCGAAGGCATGCATGAAATTTCTTCACCATGAATCTAGATGCCATTCTAGTCAACCTTGACTTTCATGCCATCTTTCGACTCCACAGAACTGATGGCATGATCCTCCCTCTTTTACACTCACGGAAGAGGGTAAGCAGCCTCCTGCTTATAGCCTCTTAAACTCCTACAACGATTAGGTGTGACTCTCACTGCTAGAGAACAAGAGAGTTCTTATTTCTTGTGAACAAAGCTTGCAGATGCCGAATCTACCACAACTAATGTTTGCAATGTCAACAACATAACAAAAAATGATTTTGAAAACAGTTTTTAACATACTGTCAAACTCATTGAAACATAACCAAATCGACTTAAGTGTTCAATTTATAATTTCACTTGTGCATATTAATTCTGGAAACCAGGCAGTTTTTTATCGCACCACCTTTCACGCTGAGTGGTATTTTCCAAGGGGGATCCGATCACACTGACCAACTGACGTATGTCCACATTAAGATTCCAAAACCACCATTTCCCCAGCCGGTAAAGTTTGGCAGATAGGGACCTCCGAGGGATTGCATATAGTCATTCGATTAAATCAATAGTTGTGTACAGACCTACACCAGGAGCAATTTAATACTTGGCATGACGTGAAAGTTTTTGTTTTTTGACCACTAGGTTTAACAGTAAAATAATTAATGAATTTACTCCGGTCAGTAAAGGTTGGTAAAACTTTAATTTTACTATTTGTTTAATTCGCGGGCAGTATGGGCATAGGTAAATGTTTTTAATTTTAATGTTTTTTATTTACGGGTGTAGTTCTAGTTTTTATAGCACAAGTAAAAACATATGTGATGTTATGTTTTTATTATTGCATATGAAGTGTAATGTAAGTGAGGCATCGCGTGAGAGGATATACACATAGAAGTGTGAGGTAAGTTTTTTTTTGGTTCAATGTAATGTAATGAAAGTGGAAGCACAGCAGAGCGATAAGAAAAAGGGGAAGAACGCCAATAGTGTGAATGACTGTATGAAATTTTTCTTGGTTGAAATGTATGTAACAGCAGGGTTAATGTAAAGAAATTTTACACAGCAATAAATGTAAAATTTTACACACATAGCAGTGTAATTTTGTGCAAGAAGAAACAGAGTATTTTTTTTTTGGAAGTTCTTGGTGAATCCCTCTGAGAGAGAGGAAGAAATATGTAATAGGCAGTTTATTAATGAATAAAAAGTTCTTATGTGTGTTGCTGAAACTCTGTTCTCTGGAGAAATTTTTTTTTGCTTCCCTGTGTAAAGATCCTGTGAAAACAAAGCATTTTCTCTGTTCAATATTTTGTTTGAAATTATCAGAAATTGCCAACATGGTATCAGAGCTTGTCTAGGCTCTTTGAAGATGTCAAAGAAGCTGAACGAAGGATTTTTTGCTACAGTAGCTTCTCCAGCAGAGTGAAGACTCAATCAAAAGAATCCAAGGTATTTCTCAAAGATTTTTTCTGTGTAGCTGTTGAAGACAGCCAGTTATTTTTAAATACACAGTGAAGTATTTTGAAGCATAGTTTAGAGTGCAAGAATGGCTGGCACCAGCACCAGCACCAGCACTAGCATGGGTATCTGTAATACCCAACTCCCACAATTTAATGGAAAAAACTATGACTACTGGGCAATAACTATGAGAGCCCTTTTTGCCTCAAAATATTTATGGGAATTTGTTGAGGATGGTTTTGAAGAACGAGAAGATGAAAATGAGTTTAAAAATTTAACTCAGGCAGAGAAAGATCTGTTAAAAAGCTATAAGAAGAAGGATTCTAAAGCCCTCCTCTTCTTATATCAAGCAGTGCATGAGAGTGTGTTTCCAAGGATAACAACAGCCAAGACATCCAAAGAAGCATGGTGAACTCTCAAGACAGCATATCAAGGCATGGAGAAAGTGAAGACAGTAAAACTATAGTTGCTGAGGAGAGATTTTGAGAATCTATGCATGAAGGAGTCAGACAATATTGACTCATTCTTCACACAAGTGATTGTACTAGTCACACAGATAAGGTCTCATGGCTAGATTCTTGAAGAAAGGAGGATTGTGGAGAAACTATTGAGAGTCCTACCCTCAAAGTTCGATGTGATTGTCACCACCATAGAAGAGACAAAGGATCTCACAAACTTCTCAGTCGATGAACTACATGCATCACTGGTAACACATGAGTAGAGATTGAGTAGAAATGAAAAATCATCTCTAGAGCATGCCTTTAAGACCCATATGTCCTTTGGAAGAGGAAGAGGTCAAGGCAGAGGAAACAAGAGAGGAAGAGGCAGAAGCCAAAACAGAGGTGGAAGAAACATTCCAGCAAACACTCAAGGAAGAGGCAGCAATCCAAATTAGAACCAAGGCCAAGGCAGCAGCCAACAAAGTGGACAACATCATGCTCAAGGACAAAGGTATGAAAAATCCAATGTCCAATGTTATTACTGTAAAACATATGGGCATTATGCAAATGAATGTAGGAAGAAGTAGCATGATATGAATAATAGAACTAGTGCAAATATCACTAGAGGAAATATCAGCCAAGGTAATTTGTTGTTAGCTTGTAATATGGCTGAAACAAAGAGTGATGATATATGGTTTCTAGACTCCAGTTGCAGTAACCATATGACAGGAAACATAGCCCTGTTTTCTAAGTTAGATCAGAGTGTGAAGTCACAAGTCACACTTGGGACTAATAGTAAAGTTTCTGTTATGGGAAAAGGAGAGGTAAAAATATTTACAAAGAAAAGTGAAAAGAAAACCATGGCATATGTCTATTATGTTCCTGGAATGAAGTGTAACCTCTTGAGTATTGGACAACTTGTTCAAAGGGGTTACAATGTTTTCTTTGAGAATGATGTATGCACCATCATGGATAGAAAACCTAGAAAACAATGTATTGTTGAAGTGAAGATGAGAAGGAATAGGATGTTCCCTCCCAGGATAAAAGTTGATTTGAAAGATGGGGTAGAAATTATAGTAGTTACACAAGAGGCTTTCCAAAGCGAACCAAAGGATGAAAATTGGTTGTGGCACTTGAGATTTGGACATCTCAACTTTGGAGCTCTTAACTTGTTGAATAGAAAAGGAATGGTAAGAGGATTACCATTGGTAGAGAAACCAGACAGCCTTTGTGAAGGTTGTATCTTGGGAAAACAACACAGAGAAAATTTTCCATCAAGGAAAAGCATAAGGGCAAAAGCACCCTTAGAGATCATTCACTCAGATGTATGTGGACCAATGCAAACTCCATCACTTGCAGGCAGCCAATATATACTAACATTCATTGATGACTTTACTAGAAAAACTTGGGTTTATTTCATGAAGAACAAAAGTGAAGTGTTTGAAAAATTTCAAAATTTCAAAGCACTTGTAGAAAACCAAAGTGGGCTCCATATCAAAGTTCTAAGAACTGATAGAGGAGGTGAGTATATCTCCAAAGAATTTCTACATTTTTGTAGAGAAAATGGAATTCACAAACAGTTTACCACAAGGTAAACTCCGCAGCAAAATGGAGTTGCTAAAAGGAAGAACGGGACAATCATGGATATGGTGAGGAGTATGTTGAAGGCAAAGCATTTTCCAAATGATTATTGGGCTGAAGCTATACATTATGCAGTGTACATTTTGAATAAGTGTCCTACAAAAGCAGCCATGAACAGAGTGCCAGAAGAAGCATGGAGTGGGAGAAAGCAAGGAGTTACCCACATGAAAGTTTTTGGATGTGTGGCTTATGCACACATTCCAGATGAGCTAAGGAAGAAGTTGGACAACAAAGGGGAGAAATGTATTTTCATTGAATACAGTGAGGAATCCAAAGCTTACAGGTTGTATAACCCATCCACCAAGAAGTTTTTTGTGAGCAGAGATGTTCAGTTCATTGAGGAGGAAGCTTGGGATGGAAGCATAGAGAAAACAGTGAATGTTAAAAACTGTTTGTCTCATGATGAAGAAGATGAGGAGATGGATGAAATACATCCCCAAACAGCAGCTCCAACACAATGATAGCAAGAGACACCCTTCAGGAGAAATGAAAGTGCTTCTCTAAGAAGATCACAAGGAGGAAATTCGAGTGCGTCTTCAAGCCCTTGTATACCAAATGAAAGAGGCAAGAAGTTTAGAAATTTAAGTGACATTTATGATGAAGGTATGAATTCTTTGTTTTCCTTATATTGTCATGTTGATGACCCTGTTCATTTTGAAGATGCAATTAAGGATAGGAAATGGATAGAAGCTATGGATGAGGAGATCAATGCCATAGAAAGAAACAAGACATGGGATTTAGTTGAACTACCAAAAGGAAGAGAAATCATTGGAGTTAAATGGGTCTATAAGACCAAGAGTAATGCTGAAGGCAAAATAGAAAGGCATAAAGCAATACTTGTTGTCAAAAGATATAAGCAGCAGTATGGGAGAGATTATGAGGAAACTTTCGCACCGGTTGCAAGAATGGAAACCGTGAGAGCAGTGATGTCCATAGCAACTCAAAAAAAGTGGAAAGTTTACCAAATGGATGTGAAGTCAGCATTCCTAAAGGGAGTGTTTATGGAAGAGGTTTACATTGAACAACCTCCAGGCTATGAAAAGAAAGGCCAAGATCACAAAATGTGCAGATTAAAGAAAGCTATTTATGGGCTGAAGCAAGCGCCAAGAGCGTGGCAGAGTAGGATAGATTCCTATCTACTGGAAAATGGATTTGAAAAGTGGGAGGGAGAACCCACCCTCTACATCAAAGAAAAATATGGTAAAATACTAGTTGTTGTGTTATATGTTGATGATGTTATTTTCACAGGTAATGATGATTATCTTATTGAGAATTTCAAAGCAGTCATGAAAGAGGAATTTGAAATAACTGACATGGGTTTGCTGAGATACTTCTTAGGAACAGAAGTAGAACAAAATGGAAATGGGATTTTTATCTCACAAGCAACATATGTTAATAAAGTGTTGGAAAGATTTAATATGCAGGAGAGCAAGGCAACAATCACTCCCACAGTGATGGGATTAAAACTCAGCAAAAAGGATAACAAAAAGGATTTTGATCCTAGTTTGTACAAGAGCATAGTTGGCAGCCTTATGTATTTGACTGCAACTAGGCCGGATATAATGCATGTTGTTAGCTTAATTTCCATATTCATGGAGAGGACAAAAGAAGCACATTGGCAGGCAGCAAAAAGAATTCTGAGGTATGTTAAAGGTACTAAAAGGTTTGGGATTTTATATACTATTTCAGAATGTTCAGATTTAATTGGATACACTGATAGTGATTGGCCTGGAAGTGTAGATGGTCAGAAAAGCACATCCGGTTATGTTTTTCACATTGGTTCAGGTCTCCATTTCATGGGCTTCTAAAAAACGGCCTATTGTAGCGTTGTCTACAACAAAGGCAGAATATGTGGTGGCTATAGCAGCAGTATGTCAAGCAGTTTGGATGAAAAGGATGTTAAGGAGTTTACGCCAAGAACAAGTAAAAGGAACTGTGATTTTCTGTGACAATAACTCAGCTATTGCATTATCCAAGAATTCTATGTTTCATAAGAGAACGAAACACATTGACACAAGGTTTCATTACATCAGGGAATTGGTAAACAATGGAGAAATTGTCTTAGAACATTGCAAGACTCAAGAGCAGGTTCCAGACATTCTGACCAAACAATTGGGGCAGAAAAGTTTTGAATTTTTGAGAAAATGTCTGGGTATGACTGATAACCCAGCAGTTGAAATTAAAGGGGAGTGTTAAAATTATAATTTCACCTGCCCGTATTAATTCTGGAAACCAGGCAATTTTTTATCGCACCACCTTTCACGCTGAGTGGTATTTTTCGACGGGGCTCCGATCACACTCACCAGCTGACGTGTGTCCACAGTACGGTTTCAAAACCACCATTTCCCCAGCTGGTAAAGTTCAGCAGATAGGGAGCTCCGAGGGATTGCATACAGTCGTTCGATTAAATCAATGGTCGTGTACATGACTACACCAGGAGCAATTTTATACTTTTTACTATTTGTTTAATTCACAGGAATCATGGGCATAAATAAATGTTTTTAATTTTAATGTTTTTTTATTTACGAGTGTAGTTCTAGTTTTTAGAGCACAAGTAAAAACATATGTTATGTTATGTTTTTATTATTGCATATGAAGTGTAATGTAAGTGAGGCAGCATGTGAGAGGATATGCACACAACAGTGTGAGGTAAGTTTCTTTTTTGTTCAATGTAATGTAATGAAAGTGGAAGCCCAGCAACGCGATAAGAAAAGGGGAAGAACGCACAGAGTGCGAATGACTGTATGAAATTTTTCTTGGTTGAAATGTATGTAACAACAGGGCATATGTAAAGGAATTTTACACAACAGTAAATGTAAAATTTTACACACACAGCAGTGTAATTTTGTGCAAGAAGAAACAAAGTATTTTTTGGTGGAAGTTCTTGGTGAATCCAGCTGAGAGAGAGGAAGAAATATGTAACAGGCAGTTTATTAATGAATAGGCAGTTCTTTTGCTAAACTCTGTTCTCATGGAGAATATTTTTTTGCTTCCCTGTATAAAGATCCTCTGAAAACAGAGCATTTTCTCTTTCAGTCTTTTGTTTGAAATTACTAGAAATTTCCAACAGGAAGGAACTCATACTTAAGCATGTTGTCTATGAGTACTTCTTGAGCATCCAGGGATAGAGTGTTGAGTTAAAGGATTTTATTTTTTCTTGGATAAGATTGAGCATGGTATGATTTACAGATAAGCCCTATCCAGTAACGAGGATATTCATTATCTGAAACTATTTCTTTCAACTCTAAAATCGAAAAAAGGAAACAATTGTGCCCCATTGTTTCCTCGATCCCTCCAAACTTGTGATAGTCATCCAAAAGGCAGTTTCAGAAAGAAGAAACAACAGTCTAGAGCTTTTCAGCTGTGGTGATGTGTTTAAAGAAATCTCAAGCACTTCGGCAAGCTTTTGGGTGTGATAATTTTTATAATAATTTTGTTGCTTTTACAGCCCACTTCCTTAACTCAATTATCGGTGGCATGACTAGGAATCTTGCGCCTTGGTCATATATTTTTTTCTTAAATACAACACAGTGTTACGTGACCGCTTTTACCAGCATGTCAAGCGTAACCCTGTGCTTGTTTTGGGGTAATTCTATTTGCATGCAACTGTCTGCAGTGTAGTGGCGTACTTTTGTGCTTAAGGGTGTTGTTGCTCTAAGGACAACCATTATCCATTCATTGCATTCTAGCCCATTCGATCAATGACTGCCAACCTGGATAACAACAGACAAAAAGAATAGTAGTTACCCATGTGACTTTCTTCATCGTTGTTGCCTTTTTCCCTACGTGTACCCTCCATCCCTTTGATTAAAGAAAAAGCTCTAACTTAATCGAAAAGGAATTATGTAAAGGCCCAAGAAAGAAGTTGCATATCTGAGCTTGCAGGGTTTGGGTTTTATAGTCACTATGTTACTCTTACAACAACCTTTTTCCTAATTCCATTGCTAACACGACTAAAAATCCTGCTGATTTTCTCTAATTTTCTCGCAATAAGGTTTAAAGCCACCGCCTACACGCCGACAAGGCTTATCCATGGCAATTAGAGGTTGATTATCCATAAATCTTATATTTTATTATTTCAGATAATTCATATCTCTAACATGTTTAATTTTCTTTCCAACTGATTTACCAATATTTTCTTGGATAATATTTATATATACGTAAGCAGGAATTCAGCTTTTAGCATCATACTTTTTCAGATCATTGGATGAGGTCGAGCTCTCACGGATGTTTTCAAAACCGCAGATAAAGTCGAACATATCTGAATCCAAATGGGTAATGGAATGAACCCCATCTGATAGCCTCACCTCCTAATTTTTGTACAGGGGCTAGCGAATTACAATCATCAGTGGAATGCATGTGTATGATAGCCTTCAAGGGCAAACAGAGAGGCGGCTTTATGGTGATTTCATCCCGAAAGTAATCTTTTTGCTTTTAGAAACTAATGCCATAACAGTGTCATAGGAAAATGCTAATGCATTCGAAACAAAATATGACAGCGCATGAGGCACAAACATCACACACGTCCCTCCAGCACTAAGCCACAGGGAAGGAGTGCCATATGCCAAAAGGCGGCTACTCTCCATGAATAGTTTATGCAACTATTTTCACCACTATCTTATTTCTTAATTAGAGCTCCAATGAAAGCTCAACACCAAATGTGCGATGGTTATCCTCTGCATTCTGGATGAGCTCCATAAGAAAATGAAACCTCCTTGCTATATAACACAACGGAGAGATGTCTAACTGTGTGGTGCAAATCCTCTGCGATTTGGTCATTGGCCGATCATATTAGAACGTAGCACATGAATCTTGGAGACTTAGGACATGAACTTCTTCACTTAGAAAAAATAAGGAGACAATTTTCACATCTTAGCTAATATCACAAATATCCTCATTAAATGAGAATCACTTTTCCTTTAATGCAAAAAACCACCTTTGTTTCGACGATTAGCTTGATGTGATTATAATATTTTATATGGAGTGGTCTAGCATATACCCATGTCAGAATTTCCACATTCCCTTAATTAAAAATTTCTAAATAACCATATGCAATTTTTATTTATTTTTTCAACAGAAGGGCACCTTAATTTCATAACAACTGAAGTAAGGTTGGTTGAAGTGTTTCACAACTTCTTAAAAATTCACCAATTCCTAATTTTTGGCACCATACGGTTTTTTCCATTATATGGCCTGGATGCAGTAGCATTTAAGGGATCCTTGAAAATCCTTCCACCCTATGACATAGAACCCCAAACCATTAATCCAAAGGTTGTTGACATGTTATATATAAAGTGAATTTAACATGTATATATTATTGACCTTTCATGTGATTATTTGAATTCCTCATTAAGAAATCATGTTCCATGTTTCAAGCTTCAACCCTTAAAAGTTTTGTGTTTTTTTCTTATAGGAATCATGCTATGCTAGTGGGTTGGTCCATAGGCCTAAGTGTTTGAAAATTATGCTCTGATACCATTTGTAACATACCTCCTGAGCCAATCCTGGAAAATTCACCACTAGGCCCTCATTCTTAAGAGTTTCTTCATTTGCAGTTAAGGATGAACCATTGTCATAGGTCATTTTTTCTATTATTACATGAACATGTACTATACAACATCGAGTTAAGGAGCTATGCATCCTACAAAAGTCCTTTGGTTATTCCACACAAGCATAATTGGTCATTAATTTAAGTCTACGATAGCTAACATGATAATAGTTCTTTATGTAAAGTCAAATCGGTTAGTGACATTACTATTATGTAAACATAACTACACTAAGCTCATGCATGGCAAAGATAATTCTTTATCATAGACTATACGGTTAAAAGCATTCTACCATAACTGATTCGCATGCATAAGTATTTTCCAATTTCTCACATAACATTAAGGCATACTATGTTTCTTCAGTAAATTTAATGACGACCACGTTTAGATTCAACAACTATCTCAATTATTTATAAATGATCATTTCATAAACATGTTAGTGTGAGTAGATCCACTCATATATAATGGTCCCATGCAAAGTCTATCATCAGTAAGATAGTTCCATGGCCAAAGTAATAACAACCACTTATTATGCTTCTACCACTAACTCTACTTTTGGGGGCAATAAAGTCACATGCATCCATCTAAAATCATCTCCTTAACACAAAATAAATCTACTCATATATAAATGACACATGCAGAGTCGATCGTGAGAAATCAAACTCTTTGGCACAAATATTAACAGCTAATTACCATGATCCACCACATGATTTACTAACTTCAACAATAACAAGTAATCAAAAAGATAAGAAGCCACATAGAGTATATCTCATGCAAGAGTATCCAACCAAGATAGAAGAAGAACATCACTTGGAGAGCGGAGCGCCACCAACCAACCATGAATCACCTCTGATTCCCCCCTAGTCAAGGTTCTTGCCATGGATCAATTGCCTCCAATTGATCTATGTAATGGGTATTTAATACTCTATTTCATGATATGGTTTCCATTAGCAGCATCTGGATTTTATGGATTTTTATCCATTTGCCTAGGACTTTTTTGGAAAAGCTCACCTTTATCTTTCGCGAGGATTTTCCTCATAAAATCTTGCCTTTATCTCCTGCAAGGCTTTTATGTTTTTCTTTATGGATATTTATCTCCAATCCATCTAAGCTTATCTAGAATCACATCTAGAAGCTTTATCATGAAAGGTTTATCCTATCCCATTCTTCAATGGGATTTGGCAAGAATCTCATCTCTTGGTGTCTCTCTTTTCCAAGTGATCAATTTATTAATTATTTAGTAATGTATTTTCTTCTCATATTACACATCATACCTAGCTTTCCTTAGCTTAGGTTCGCAATAGTTTAACACACAAGGGAGGGGTGTTACACTTATGATAAACTTCACATAAAAAAAACTAGTGTCTCATTTTTCCAAGTGATCAATTTATTAATTATTTAATAATGTATTTGCTTTTCATATTACACATCATACCTAGCTTTCCTCAGCTTAAATTTGCAATAGTTTAACACAAAAGGGAGGGGTGTTACACTTATGATAAACTTCACATAAAAAAAACTCCCGTTTTTTTAATTCTTCTCACAACTTAAAACAAAAGAAAATATTTTAAAATCCTTATATCTCCATAAATAAAAACAAACTCAAACTTTGAGTTTCCTTCCCAGAACAATTTTTGTTCTAATAATAACGTCAAACCTTTAAAGTAAAACAATGGAAGGCACGTGAAGCACCATGGCAAAATGATGGAAGGCATCATGCTCCAATGAATTACTTCCACGATTTTCACACTTGCTTCTATTGATACAATAAAAGGCCCAACCTTGTTAGACTAGAACACAACTAATTCAAGCTTGAATAGAACAACTACAAGTAACTACCCTACTTTCACACAGTAGTATCCACCTCAAGAATCATGCTCTGCACAACAGACTCTCTCCACAAAGCTCAACACACACAAATGAGCCTTCAACACACGTTCGATGCACCTTTCACAACAACAACATCCTCATCACTGTGACCCTCACGTCTCACTCATGCTTCACACAGCGTCCCTACTACAATCTCTACAACAACGAGCCCTCACACCCTCGCTCTCATACCATATCAGAGAAAAAACTCAACACTCAAAGCTTGCAAATTTCATTACTAAAGGTTGCAATTTATAGACAACTTCAGCTACAGATTCAACAATAATTGCACCAAATGAGATTTATTACATGCTGACTCTAGTCGACTACACTGACTATTGAACAGTGATTGGCACCGTCTGAACAATGATCGGTGCTGTTGTGATTAATATCCTCACAAACACAAGAAAATGACACTAAGGTAGAAACACAAACATATGCCAGAAAAGCTTGACTAGGGACATACGAGGATGTAGGAAAACCTATAGGAACTAGAATTGCCTCTTTCTTCTGCACATCTCAAACAATGGCTTGCACTAATCTCCATGAGTTTGGTGGTGTAGGGCTTTTCTGGTTATGTCGAGTTCCGCACCTTCGAACTCACAAAGTTAAGCTCTGAATTCTGTTAGGCATTGCTTTGGGCAATATTTCATTTTGTGGAGTGCGAAGGAAGCTTTCATTGTGCTTTTTCCACACTCCACATAAGTTTAATCAATTAATTAGCAATAGAGGTAGAGACTATGTTGTATTACAACTATTAATCTTGTCAAATTATTATTTATAGTAAGTATATACTATTGTTCAGAAACACGAAAGGATCATGGATTCTAAACCATCAACTGACATTTATAACGATATATTAAAAAAAAATCTAAATTTGTCGTAATTAACATAAAGTAATTACTTCTTATTTAAAAATTAATATATATTTGTAATAGGCAACAATAATAAAAAAAAGAGTGATCACCTTTTGGAATGGCTTAGTAGTTCTATTTTCATTAAGTAATTGTTGAAAAACCTAATAAACTAATTTAATGTGGAGCCATCCTCGTTTGGTTGGTGTTGTACGAATAATCTTAATCCTATAAATTGTTATGTTAAAAATATTGACCAATCTTTATTTCCGTACGAAAATTTTGTTTAAGACTAACAGTTAAATTTTATTCCAACAAATGGCCATCTAAAACTAGACTGGGAACTTTTGTATTTTAGCCTATTGAGGTAAATGCACTGGACCTGAAATAGTGCGTCTTCTAGGGAATAAACGAGGGCATCTTCCAAGAACGAGTAAGAAGGGCATTTTGACTTTCATCTCTATCGTACATCACATGATAAGAACGGTCACCGGAGTGCGCCGACATTTCCGACAATTTGTAAATTGATGTGTGAGAAAACAAGATAAAAGAAGATCATGAGGTCTTGATTTTTATTTTCCGTGGATAAATTCTCACGGAGCAAAGTAGAATATGCCAGACACGACTCTCGCTTACAGAACCTTCTTTCAACTTCAGTTAGATTCGTTAGTCTGCATTTAACATTATAAAAGCAGTTCATACTTAGTAGACTGATGGAGAGGAAGCTGGGAAAGCAACACAGTCAGATATTGTCATAATTTGTTTAACTCTCCTGGAGTTCCCCCAAGCACTTCGGTGAACAGCTCTCTAGGAGAATTCCCAGAAGTGATTGCGGGGCTCTGGGAATGTTGAACTCTGCATGAGAGCATTGAGCTCATCTCTTTCTGGCACTGGGAAGGCACCATAAAATCGGATATTGTCATAACTAGTTTAACACTTCTGGAGTTCTCCCGAGCACTTCGGTGAAAAACTCTCTAAGCTAATTCCCTGAAGTGTTTTGGGGGCTCTAGTGATTTTTAAATTTTCATCACAGCATTGAGCTCCTCTTTCTAGCATTGGGAAGCCAACATAAAATCAGATATTGTCATAACTTGTTTAGCACTCCTGGAGTTCTCCCAAGCACTTAGATGAATAGCTCCCTGGGGTAATTCCCAGAAGTGTTTGGAGGACTCTAGGATCATTGAACTCTACATTAGCTCATGGAGTTCATCTCATTCTGCATAAGGTCAACATGTTATTGTTAGTTTTTATGCTTAATATAGCTGTCGTGCTAGTATTTTGTTCCAAATCATTTCATATTATGTATCAATTCCCCACTGCATATTATTCCATGGTTACTTTGCAACAACTGTAAAATGATTATATGAATGCGTACTGTGTCAGGGAACGTAAACCTATAAAACTTGTATTTGTACTCGTTTTGACTGATTACAAACTATGGTACAAAGTAATCAAACTATGGTACAAGTTGTTAGAGATTTTCGGAACAGAATTATGTAATGGATTTTTTATTCTTGCAATATTTCCAACGGTTACTTTAACCATCATTAATGACCAAAAAGTTTTTTTCTATACAAACACAAGTGAAATCAGAGGCCTTACTTTATATAAAAAGTCGTTCCTATGCTATGGTCACATGTGAAATCAAAGGCCTTACCTGTTGGCAATTTACTGCCAATTCCAAACACAAAAGAACAGCGAACAATGCTCTGTTTTCTCCACAGGATCCTGTTTTCTCCACAGGATCTTAACACACGGAAGCAAAAAATGTTTGCTGGAGAACAGAGTTTCACACACCAAAATAAATACTTTGTATTCATTAATCAAAAACCACTGCTGTTACAAATTTCTTCCTCTACCAGAGGGATTCACCAAGACTACTTCAGATGCAGTAAAAAAAAAAAAAAACTTCACTGTCTCCATGAAAATTACTCTGTCTCTCCTTTCTCAAAATTACAGTGTTGTGTGTTAAAATTTTTACATTTACTCGTGCGTAAAATTTCTTTACATATGCCCTGCTGTTACATACATTTCAACAAAAAAAAGAAATGCTTACATTCATTCGCACTATTGTGCGTTCTTCATTTTTCTTTTGCGCTGCAGCTTCAAGTGTATTTGCTTACTTACATTACATATGCATATGTTTTTTTTCAAAACATATACAACAAAAACATCACACAAATGACATTACATTTACATGGTTCCATACTTCCGTACATATTAAAAAATAATAAAATTAAAACATTACATATACGTTTATCTATGCCCATACTTCCCGTGAATTAAACAAATAATAAAATTAAAGTTTTATCAACCTTTACTTACCGGAGTAAATTCATTAATAATTTTACTGTTAAACCTAGTGGTGAAAAACAAAATTTTCACTCCACGCAAGTTCATTTTTGCAGGCTTGTATCAACCATTGATCTGCCCTTCATTGATCGGACGGTTGTTGACAATATCGCATGGACTTTTCTTACTGAAGTTTACGCTCCGGGAAAAAGGTGGTTTTCAAAAAGTACTTGAGCCATGTTTCAATCGGTGTACACTATCGCTGCCCCTCCGGAGAATACCACCGTCTCATGACAAGCGGTGCCATAAACTCATGGTGGTTTTGATGAATTAAATATTGTTTGACTGGGCAGGCGTGGGAATTATATTTTCAACACTCCCCTTTAATTTCAACTGCTGGGTTATCAGTCATACCCAAACATTTACTCAAAATTCAAAACTTTTCTGCCCCAGTAGTTTGGTTAGAATGTCTGCAACCTGCTCCTGAGTCCTGCAATATTCTAAAACAATTTCTCCATTGTTTACCAATTCTCTGATGTAATGAAACCTTTTGTCAATGTGTTTCGTTTTCTTATAAAACATATAATTCTTGGATAATGCAATAGCTGAGCTATTGTCACAAAAATCACTGTTCCTTTTGCTTGCTCTTGGCATAAACTTCTTAACATCCTTCTCATCCAAACTGCTTGACATGTTGTTGCTGTAGCTGCCACATATTCTGCCTCTATTGTAGACAATGCTACAATAGGTTGTTTACCCATGTGAAAAGCATAACCGGATGTGATTTTCCGATCATCTACACTTCCAGCCCAATCACTATCAGTGTATCCAGTTAAATCTGAACATTCTGAAGTAGTATATAAAATGCCAAATGTTTTAGTACCTTTAACATACCTTAGAATTCTTTTTGTTGCTTGCGAATGTGCTTCTTTTGGCCTCTCCATGAATCTGGAAATTAAACTAACAGTATGCATTATATCTAACCTAGTTGCAGTCAAATACATGAGGCTGCTAACTATGCTCTTGTACAAACTAAGATCAAAATCCTTGCTGCTGTCCTTTTTGCTGCGTTTTAATCCCATCACTGTGGGAGTGATTGTTGCTTTGCTCTCCTGCATATTGAATCTTTTCAACACTTCAGTAACATATTTTTCCTATGAGATAAAAATCCCATTTCCGTTTTTTTCTACTTCTATTCCCAAGAAGTATCTCAGCAAACCCATGTCAGTCATTTCAAATTCTTCTTTCATGATTGGTTTGAAATTTTCAATAAGATAATCATCATTACCTGTGAAAATAACCTCATCAACATATAACACAACAATTAGAATTTTACCATATTTTTCTTCGATGTAGAGGGTGGGTTCTCCCTCACACTTTTCAAATCCATTTTCCAGTGGATAAGAATCTATCCTACTATACCACGCTTTTGGTGCTTGCTTCAACCCATAAAAAGCTTTCTTCAATCTGCACACTTTGTGCTCTTGGCCTTTCTTTTCATAGCCTAGAGGTTCTTCAATGTAAACCTTTTCCATTAACACTCCATTTAGGAATGCTGGCTTCACGTCCATTTGGTAAACTTTCCACTTGTTTTGTGCTGCTATGGACAACACTGCTCTCACGGTTTCCATTCTAGCAACTGGTGCAAAAGCTTCCTCATAGTCTCTCTCATACTGCTGCTTATATCCTTTGACAACAAGTCCTGCCTTGTGTCTTTCTATTTTTCCTTCAGCATTACTCTTGGTCTTATAAACCCATTTAACTCCAATGACTTTTTTTCCTTTTGGTAGTTCAACTAAATCCCATGTCTTATTTCTTTCTATGGCACTGATCTCCTCATCCGTAGCTTCTATCCATTTCCTATCCTTAATAGCATCTTCGAAATGAATAGGGTCATCAACATGACAATATAAAGCAAACAAAGAATTCATACCTTCATCATATATGTCACTTAAATTTCTGAACTTCTTACCTTTTTCATTTGGTGTACAAGTGCTTGAAGGCGCACTTGAATTTCCTCCTTGTGGTGTGCTTGGAGAAGCACTTTCATTTCTCCTCAAGGGTGTCGCTTACTGCGCTTGTGTCGACGTTGCTGTTTGGGGATGTATTTCAGCCATCTCCTCATCATCTTCATCATGTGACAAAGAGCATTTAACATTCACTATTTTCTCTATGCTTCCATCCCAAGCTTCTTCCTCAATGAACTGAACATCTCTACTCACAAAAAACTTCTTGGTGAATGGGTTATACAACCTGTAAGCTTTGGATTCCTCACTGTATCCAATGAAAATACATTTCTCACCTTTGTTGTTCAACTTCTTCCTTAGCTGATCTGGATTGTGTGCATAAGCCACACATCCAAAAACTTTAATGTGGGTGACT
>APFE031691096.1:49935-90113 GCA_000404065.3 Pinus taeda
TAATAAGTGATCCATAATTAGAGGTAGTTAGGACATGGAGCTTATAAATAGCTCATTGCAAGAGTGTTTGTGTTGTTCTGTGTAAATTCTTGCAAAATCAATTATGTAATTATTTTTTCTGATTAATAAAATTATGTGTCTGAGGACACTTCTGCCATTACACTCCATGCTTCTTCCGACACTCTGTTCATGACTGCTTTTGTTGGACACCTGTTCAAAATATACGCTGCATAGTGTACAACTTCAGCCCAATAATCATTTGGCAAATGCTTTGCCTTTAACATACTCCTCGCCATATCCATGATTGTCCTATTCTTCCTTTCAGCAACACCATTTTGCTGCGGAGTGTACCTAGTGGTAAACTGTTTGTGAATTCCATTTTCTCTACAAAAGCGTAGAAATTCTTTGGAGATATACTCACCTCCTTTATCAGTTCTTAGAACTTTGATATGCAGCCCACTTTGGTTTTCTACAAGTGCTTCGAAATTTCGAGATTTTTCAAATACTTCACTTTTGTTCTTTATGAAATAAACCCAAGTTTTTCTAGTGAAATCATCAATAAATGTTAGTATATATTGGCTGCCTGCAAGTGATGAAGTTTTCATCGGTCCACATACATCTAAGTGAACGATTTCTAAGGGTGCTTTTGCCCTTATGCTTTTCCCTGATGGAAAACTATCTCTGTGTTGTTTCTCGAAGATACAACCTTCACAAAGGCTGTCTGGTTTCTCTATCAATGGTAATCCTCTTACCATTCCTTTTCTATGTAACAAGTTAAGACCTCGAAAGTTGAGATGTCCAAATCTGAAGTGCCACAACCAATTTTCATCCTTTGGTTCGCTTTGGAAAGCATCTTGTGTCATTGCTGCAATTTCAACTCCATCTTTCAAATCTACTTTTATCCTGAGAGGGAACATCCTATTCTTTGTCATCTTCACTTTAGCGATACATCGTTTGCTGGGTTTTCTATCCATGATGGTGCATACATTATTCTCAAAGAAAACATTGTACCCCTTCTTAACAAGTTGTCCAATACTCAAGAGGTTACATTTCATTCGAGGAACATAATAAACATCTGCCATGGTTTTGTTTTCACTTTTCTTTGTTAAGATATTTACCTCTCCTTTTACCATAACAGAAACTTTACTATTAGTTCCAAGTGTGACTTGTGACTTCACATTCTGATCTAACTTAGAAAACAGGGCTATGTTTCCTGTCATATTGTTACTGCAACCGGAGTCTAGAAACCATATATCATCACTCTTTGTTTCAGCTATATTACAGGGTAACAACAAATTATCTTGGTTGATATTTTCTCTAGTGATATTTGCACTATTTCTATTACTCATATCATGCTGCTTCTTCCTACATTCATTTGCATAATGCCCATATTTTTTACAATAATAACATTGGACATTGGATTTTTCATACCTTTGTCCTTGAGCATGATGTTGTCCACTTTGTTGATTGCTGCCTTGACCTTGTTTCTAATTTGGATTGTTGCCTCTTCCTTGATCGTTTGCTTCACTGTTTCTTCCACCTCTGTTTTGGCTTCTGTCTCTTCCTCTCTCGTTTCCTCTGCCTTGACCTCTTCCTCTTCCAAAGGACATCTGGATCTTAAAGGCATGTTCTAGAGATGAGTTTTCATTTCTACTCAATCTCTGCTCATGTGTTATCAGTGATGCATGTAGTTCATCAACTGAAAAATTTGTGAGATCCTTTGTTTCTTCTATGGTGGTGACAATCACATCAAACTTTGAGGGTAGGACTCTCAATAGTTTCTCAACAATCCTACTTTCTTCAAGAATCTCTCCATGAGACCTTATCTGTGTGACCAGACCAATCACTTGTGTGAAGAATGAGTCAATGTTATCTAACTCCTTCATGCACAGATTCTCAAAATCTCTCCTCAGCAACTGTAGTTTTGCTGTCTTCACTTTCTCCATGCCTTAATAGGCTGTCTTGAGAGTTTTCCATGCTTCTTTGGATGTCTTGGCCGCTGTTATCCTTGGAAACACATTGTCATGCACTGCCTAATATAAGAAGAGGAGGGCTTTAGAATCCTTCTTCTTATAGCTCTTCAACAGATCTTTCTCTGCCTGAGTTAAATTGTTAAACTCATTTTCATTTGTTGGTTCTTCAAAACTATCCTCAACAAATTCCCATAAGTCTTGTGAGACAAACAGGGCTGTCATGGTTATTGTCCAATAGTCATAGTTTTTCCCATTAAGTTGCGGGAGCTGGGTATTACAGATACCCATGCTAGTGCTGGTGCTGGAGTTAGCCATTCTTGCACTCTTAACTATGCTTCAAATACCTGACTGTGTAAAAGTCACTGAGTGTCTTCAATCAACAACACAAAAAAAAAACTTGAGAAGTACCTTGGATTTTTTTTTATTGAGTCTTCACTCTGCTAAGCTTCTCCAGCAAGAAATCCTTCCTTCAGCTTCTTTTACACCTTCAAAGGGCCTAGACAAGCTGTGATACCACTATTGGCAATTTACTGCTAATTCCAAACACAAAAGAACAAAGAACAATGCTATGTTTCTCCACAGGATCTTAACACAGGGAAGCAAAAAATGTTTGCTGGAGAACAAAGTTTCACACACCAAAATAAATGCTTTGTATTCATTAATCAAAAACCACTGATGTTACAAATTTCTTCCTCTACCAGAGGGATTCACCAAGACTGCTTCAGATGCAGTAAAAAGAAAAAAAAAAACTTCATTGTCTCCATGAAAATTACTCTGTCTCTTCTTTCACAAAATTACACTGCTTTGTGTGTAAAATTTTTACATTTACTAGTGTGTAAAATTTCTTTACATATGCCCTGATGTTACATACATTTCAACCAAAAAAAAAATTCTTACATTCATTCGCACTCCTGTGAGTTTTTCATTTTTCTTTGGAGCTGTAGCTTCAACTGTATTTCCTTACTTACATTACAGATGCATATATTTTTTTTCAAAACATATACAACAAAAAAAATAAAACAAATGACATTACATTTACATGGTTCCATACTCCTGTACATATTAAAAAATAATAAAATTAAAACATTACATATACGTTTACCTATGCCCATACTTCTCGTAAATTAAACAAATAATAAAATTAAAGTTTTACCAAACTTTATTGACCGGAGTAAATTCATTAATAATTTTATTGTTAAACCTTGGTGTCAAAAACAAAAACTTTCACTCCACCCAAGTTCATTTTTGCAGTCTTGTATCAACCGTTGATCTGCCTTTCATTGATCCGACGACTGTTGACAATATCGCATGGACTTTTATTACCAAGTTTACGCTCTGCGAAAAAAGTGATTTTCAAAAAATACTTGAACCACGTGTCAATCAGTGTACACTATCGCTGCCCCTTCGGAGAATACCACCGTCTCATGAAAAGCGGTGCGATAAACTCATGGCTATTTTGCTGAATTAAATGCTATTTGACTTGGCGGCAATTCGAATTATATTTTCAACACTTACCTGGTATAAAAAATCGTTCCTAGGCTATGGTCCAACAGCTGCCTTCACAATTCCCAAGATCCATTCTTAAGCAAGACTATATACCGACTCTTCCTTTGATTTTACAAATAACAGATGTAAAAAAATATAGATATTAATCTTCTGTGGAGGTTTAAGAACAGATTTACTATATTAAGTAATTTTATAAAAGCTTCATGTTTTATAATAATTGATTGCTTTATGTTTATTTTTATTAGCGTTCAAACATTTTCAAAACACTTCATCCATTCATCCTTTATTTTTTCATTGACAACTTAAAAGCGCTCAGTCATATTCACTGTAATATAAGACGGATATCCGTTATAAGATTAATCGCATATATATAACCATGGTGGCAAACATGTACATGAAAGTCTCTCCTCGTCTCTTATACTGAATTAATATGATTGCACTCTTGTATCATTTATCTGGGGTCTTTTGGAGAAGCTTTTAATAATCAACTTATCTGAAGAAACGGAGGCTGAAATATGTTACTAATCATCAGTTAACCTCTTAATCTATTCATAACACAAAACCGAGTTTAGCTAAAAATATAAAAGTGAGATTCCAATACGGCTTTTGAGTATTTCACGTCTTATCTATTTCAGCGCATAAACGGGTGCCGGAATCTCCTATTAACGAATTGGTTAGCATGGTTGCAGGAATTTCCCTTGTCGATTGTAAGGGTTGCTGTGTAAAACTAAACAAATTCCCGACAGGATGGGGTGTAGATGGGCCCTTTGTTAAAAATATCAGATCGCAAAGATCAAATTGTCGTGAAAGTTGTATATTAAGGTACCCTACCGTGACAAAAGAATGTATAAAACTGTAAAGCAGAGATTGCTTTTGTAAATATTTAGAATATTTAATAGATTAAATGGAAAACATCAAGAATAAAAGTGTATTAAATTTGAACACTATAGTACCTAGTAGACAATAAAATTAAAAATGATACCTAGTATACAATGGAATACTAATGGAATTAAATATGGTAAGATTATATCTCAACACCCAATATATTAACCGACGGTTTTTAGAAGCAGAGCGTTGATTGAAAAAAATCTGTCTTCCATTTACTCTCTCATCTTTCTCTTCTATTCGATATGGTTTTGATGTGCGCGCGTTAATTTATGGTTCTGTTGCTAATTCTGTTGCAGGAAAATACCCTAGCTTGTGTTCGTGTGAGACACGGGAGTAAGGACCCTGTTCCTCTGATTGTTGTTTTCCTTGAACGATGGATGTGTCTGAACAACGAGTTGTTTGGCTGAACACAGAATTGTGTCAGAAATTGGTGAGAATTACCGTGATATTGCTGCCAGATCGAGAATCACGGATCGTTGTTGGAGGCTCTGGTGGATTTGGAAGAGAAGAAGAGGGTTATAGAGATTTTGTAAACAGGAAGTCTGCAAAGATGAGGTTTCATAAAAAGGAAATATTGCTCAGATGATTGCAGTATGGGTTTGAGAAATCCGAGATATTTGTATCGTTATGATGATGTGGGAAAGGGATACAAGACATAATTGAGATATTTGAAGTTACTGAGACACGTTCAGATAAGATATAACATTTGACAAGGATTTATAAAGAGAACCAATGAAAGGATAGATGTCGAGCAGATAAGAAAGACTCTGAATTTGGACAGGGAAGATGAAGAAGAATTAGAGGCTATGTCTACCTAGGGGACAGAACGCATTAGATATTGCAGCAGAATTACCAAGAAGACCTGAAAAGGCTAACGAGGTAGAGGAAAAGAATCCTAGTCCTTAGGTTGAGAACGTGGTAACGATTGGGTGTTGAAGATCATGTGGAAGGCTTTCTGTCAGAAGAACAGATAGCGATGATTGAGTAGCGTGTAGCCGAATGTTTGGCTAGAATTACAAGAAAGCACGGTAGTGATTGAAAAATATAGTTACCAAAATTTCCTTACCATCATTCCCTCATATAACATAATGGTATTGTGATTTCATGTAAACAAAAAAAGTGAAGAAGATGACCTTGAAAGCCTTGAGGCGTTTGATGATACATGAGCTGAACACGGTTATGAAAGAATTGGAATGATGGATGTAGTGGAAGATTATATATGAGGAGATGCTGCAGAAAATGAGTTCGAAGTTATTAAAGACCAAGAAGATGAACCTGCCCTAGATTGCAAAATTGTAAGGGTCCATTAAACAGAAGTTGAAGAAGGAATAGTAGCATTGGATCCAAGAAAATATCATCATTTTTAGCATTGGTTGTCTTCTAATATAAAATTGTTAAAAGTGATTGGAACTGTAACGGAAAATCGTTGGAATATAAATTCATAGAACAAAGGATCACATGCAAAACAGTTAGAAAGAAACAAAGATTTTGGGTGCAGAATCGTGCATTTTAAAAAGAATAAAAAGTTGGAAATAATTAATTCTTACTTGTCTATGGTTGTAATTCCCCATTTGAGGAGTTTGTTCCTATATAATAGGGATTTAGTTTTCTCTAGTTTAGTGTGTGGTTGAGAGAATCTCTCAACCACACTAGTGTAAGTCCAAGATAGAATTCCTATCTTCAGACTATTGAGTGTATAAATATGTGTGTATTTTTCCTTATTCACAGATTAATAGAAAATATATTGATTGTGCTAATTTTATCTTGGTATCAGAGCCTGTGAGGGCTTCGCCCCTCCTGGGCCTGGCCCCTCCTGGGCTGAGGGAAAATAAAGAATGTAGTATATATTTGTTTGTCCATCATATCTGTTTGAGAGAACCGTAAGGCTGTGGCAGCGAAGGCGTGCAGAGGAACTTGTCGTTGGTGGCTTCAGGTCAATGTCTGGACTGCCCAGTAGATCGGCAGCAGAGGTCAACCGGTCGAATTGACTGCGCAATCCGCAGAGTGTCTGCAATTTTATCTTTTGTACAGATTGGAGCGTTTCCTAGGTGTGGGTTCGAGTATCGATTACAGAGCCATTGACTGGTGCGGTGAGTGCATACAGTACTAAGTTCTTTTGATGAACCAGATCCCTCCAATCCTTTGAGGTGTGAGGATCGTTGCTGTGGTGGTTCGACCTGCCGGCCCGCAATGGAAGTGTAGCTACGAAGAAGGCCTTGCAAAGAAGGTTGAAAGTCATTTGTTGTCCGTTAGCGAGAGGGATCAGAGATTTTGGACCACAATGCAGGTTCCGAGCTTTCTCGCGCTGGGAGGTCACAGGATTCCATGGAGTGATCTGATTAGTGATGTGGATGTGTGATCCATGCATGATGTGATTTACTCGTAATCCCAGCCATGTAGCAGAATCGTCTCATTTGGGGGACGATTGCTCCAGTTGGGGGCTTTCCTCACAATTGCTGCCACGAATCTGGATCGGTGGGTGGAGGCCAAGTGGAGGATCCAACTGCGTGCAAAAGCCATCCTGATATCCTGCTAGGAGCTGATCTGCATCTTCACTACACGGCTGTTAGATTGGCTCCCTACTCGATCTGATTTGGATGAAATGTTGTATGCGGCACAGTGCACAATTGTTTCTGAGTTCTCTAATGAGCATCTTGATTCATATGTCCTGTCTAAATCGAGTATGTTTGTTTATCTGTATAAGCTTGTTCTGAAGACTTGTGGGACAAGTTTGAGATTGTGGGACAAGTTTGAGATTGAATTGAAGATGGACGATTTTAACAATACGCTATGGATGACGCCAACATCCTGGGGAATTGTGGAGTTCTTTGCAAATTGGTGCCCTTCTTGTCGAAATTACAAGCCTCATTATGAATGAGTTGTTAGGCTTTTTAAGGGACGTGATGCAGTGCATCCTGGCACTGTTTTTATGGCTATGATGGACTATGTATTGTAGGTAAATACAAAATTGTGTGAAACATTTTCTGTTTCTCACTATCCTTTGCTACTCTGGGGTCCACCATCCAAGTTTTCCTTTGGTAACTGGCAACCTAAGGTGGATAGTGGCATAAAACCAATTGAAGATGCTCGTACGGCTGATCGTCTACTGAAATGGATTAATAAGAAGATTGGAAAGTCATATAGTTTTGACGATGAGAAATTTGAAAACGAAGAATTACCAACAAATGCTTCTGATCCAGCCAAGGTTGCTCAATCCATCTATGATATTGAGGAAGCGACAGGACATATTTTTGATATATTCTTGAACAAGAAGAGATTCAATTATGATTCTCGACTCCCTTTCATAAGATTTTTGCAAATTCTGGTAGTGCATCATCCATCTAAAAGGTGCCGAATCGGGAGTGGGGAGATAATTGTAAATTTTGATGAACATTGGCCTTCATATCCATGGTCAGTTGATACTAAAAAGACTGGAAGGCTTCCTGGAAAGGGTGCATTCCAGAATCCGCAAATCTGTGGAAAAGAAGTCCCTCGTAGGTACTGGATTTTCTGCCATGGCAGCAAAAATGACACTCGAGGATTTAGCTGTGGCGTCTGGCTATTTTTTCATTCTTTGTCGGTCAGGATCGAAGACAGGTGAGAGCATGACTACATTCACAACAATTTGTGATTTTTGTGATTTGTGATTTTGTTCACAATTTTTTCATCTGAGAAGAGTGTCGTCAACATTTCTTTAAGATGTGTTCCAGCGTTAAGGAACCTTTGAAAACTCGATATGACCTCTTTGCACACGTTTAGGTGTGCCCTCTGGGCTAGTACTTCTTGCTGTAGTCTGACTTTGATGACTGGCTGAGTAAGCGTGTTAGCAGTTCGAGTACTCTGCATTGGGAAGTCAACAAGAGTTGTTGCATGGAAAAGAAAGCAGCGTGGGTAAAATGTTTGGTGCAGATCAAAAGTGTTGCCATGATGTCATGTTGTATATTGTTTTAAGAATGGTCATGTGAGTAATGTAAATCTGGTTGAAGGAATTAATTTATTTCTTGTGACATTTAGCTTGGAAAACTAGTGTCACTAGTGTAAATCTATGTTGGAATTTGCCATTTCAACAATAGACAAATCTACTTGCTGGAATCATTTATTACCAGATATGAGAAGACATGACAGTTACGTCAAATATTGGAGGATGATCGAGATAATGTTGCAGGGTGTTAGCAAGCATGAGGCAGTATGCTTGAAAATTGTTCTTGAAGGGAAAATTGTGTTCTCTTCGTGGGGCTGTGAGTGCCTATGTTCTGGTTTCTTTATTAGTGGACCTCTCACAGATGAGGTAAAGGAGTAGCAACAATGTTAAGGTGGACAACAAAGTATATTTGTTTGAGTTAGTGTGGTTTGTGGAATAGACTCCTCAATATGTTATTGTAATAGTCTCTGTATGTACCAGAAACTCCAAAATGTAAAATGGAATGTAAGCCTTGCAAAGGAATTTGAAAGTTCGTGGTGATCTTAAAACCACTTTGTAATGGTTTGTGGTCAGCCTGAAACCATCTTGTGTCACTGTAATGTGATGGTTGGTGGTGAGCGAGAAACCATCTATAGAGCCTTAGTGGCTACAGGAGTTGCTCGGTGGTGGCGAATTGGGGTTCCATGATCGAACCTGCCTGGTGGTGGCAAATCAGAGCTCTGTGATCTGCTCGGTGGAAGCAGATCGGTGTTTTTCCTGGTCGTGGCATATTGAAGTTGGCGGATTTGCCCGGTGGTGGTAAATCGGACTTTCCCGGTGGTGGAAGATTTCCTTTGTGGCTGTGTGTACACAGGAGCTTTGTGCTTGTAGGAGCAGGTGGACTGCAGTAACACCTGGCTTGGACTCAGATGATTTTTCTGAGTAGAAGGGGATTGGCGTGTTTTTCGCACTGACAGCAGTGCCAGGAAGGCCAACTGGCGCATCTATTAGGCCATTAATCGCGCTAATGGGTGCGGGTTTTACGTTCAGGATCGCGCCAATTCACCTTCAAAGGGATCCACGGGATCAGAGAAGTTGTGGATCTGCCCGAGGGAGGCAGATTGTGTTTTTGGAGGTTTTGTACATGCAATTCGCCTGATGGTGGTGGATTTGACTATCATGACAAGTAGTCATTAAGGGGGGGAGTTGGAAATAATTAATTCCTACTTGTCTATGGTTGTAATTCCCCATTTGAGGAGTTTGTTCCTATATAATAGGGATTTAGTTTTCTCTAGTTTAGTGTGTGGTTGAGAAAATCTCTCAACCACACTAGTGTACATCCAAGATAGAATTCCTATCTTGAGACTATTGAGTGTATAAATATGTGTGTATTTTTCCTTATTCACAGATTAATAGAAAATATATTGGTTGTGCTAATTTTATCTTAAAAGTGAAAGGATATATAGTAAAACAAGGCAGTGACCTAGCACAGTAGACGCAAAAGTTCAGAACATAATGATTCTTTTTCCATTTAAGTATGACAAGAATGTAATTAACGATAAACCGTGGATGTTTTGCTCAATGTTAGAGATAATGGAGAATATCTTAGAATAGTGAATTGGTTCATGGTAACTCATGATAGGAATTAGTTTCTATTTCCTAAGTTATGGTTCTAACTTCCATAAATATATGATTACTATATAATGTGTGATGTACATGGACAATGTAGAGTGTTCTGCAGAGTCACCAGACTCTCTTGGTTCAGAGTTTATTTCGTAGAATTGATCAGTGGTTGTTTTTTATTAATTCAAACATCGCTTTTTTACATGGTATGAGAGCTACAAGGCTAAGAAAACCTATACGCTGAGTGAAGGATTTACCCGTCGGGAAAAATGGTGCTCATCCCACTGTAAGACTTCCATGTGTTTTTATTATTTTTCTGACTGTTGCGAATATGTGTTGTGCAATTGCATTGACTGTCATGAATCTGTGGTGCTAAATCGCACTAACTGTGCAAACAAGGGGGGATACGCCTTCGAGGTGGCTGCCGAGAGAAGGCTACGTGAAGGCCATGTAACATTTGACTAGAGGAAGGGCGTGGTAATCCGTTGTGGCGATTTGGACGAAGGCCATGGTAAAGGTTGTGGTAACAAATCACTGGACTGCCATGGTGAGAGCACATAGTGTGATGGAGACATGCCCCGAGGCCACGTGGAGAGGGCACATAGACTGCAAGGGATCAACTAGTACTAGAGGTTGTTGAACATACAAGAAATCAGACTCGCGGAGAACACAAACAATGTCTTTCATAAAGATTTGGGGTAGATCTAACATATTTTTTTACCTGTCAAGATTTATTTATTTTTAATTTCCAAGATGAATCATCAAATGATTGAAGCATACTTGACTGAGAATAACAAGCTCGATTGCTCCAATTATGTGAATTGGAAATTCAGAATACATACTCTACTGGAAGTGTACAGAAGCCAACAACTGGATCAACATCGATCCTAGATTGGGAGAAGCGAGAAGGTAAAGCTAGGATGTTGTTGAGGATGTCAGTGAAAGACTGCATCATACCACATCTCAGAGAATGTAAATCAACAAGCGAAATTTGGAGAATTTTGAAGGATTTGTATGAGATCAAGAATACACATTGGCTTCTATTCCTGAAGAGTAAGATCTTATCGTTGAAGATGGGCGAAAATGAAACAGTTGCTTCCTTCATAGCGAGGATCAAATATCTAAAGAACAAATTGGCAGACATTGGTGATACAGTTGCAAATACAAATCTAGTAACCATTACCATGAATGGTGTGATCGATGACTACCAAGTGTTTGTCACTAGGATAATGGGAGAGAGAAAATCCCAAAGTTTGAAGAACTGACAGGAATATTAATGCAAGAAGAAGAAATAAGATTGACTTTGAAGCCCTAGAGTGCCAATCTTTCACTGAGGGAAAAAAATAACTTCTTCAAAGGTAAAGGAAATCCGCAACAGGAAAATGGAGGAAACTCATAGAAAAGGCCAAATCAGACTCAAGGTATGCATTCGAATAGAAACAACTTTCAAATTAAATGTTTTTATTGTGGGAAACTTGGTCATATCACTAAGGAGTGCAGGAAGATGAACTATCATGAACAATAGCAGAAGCAGAAAAGACATGCAGGTCATCTCGCAAATGATAATCACGAGCAGAACTTCAGATTGTTCATGGCAGACTTTGGTGAGAATGTTGATGTAGACATCTTGTATGTAGCTTTGAGAGCATCAACACATATGATGGGGAACAAGCAATGGTTCGAAGATTTTAAATAAATCAACGACGAAGCACAAATCTACCTAGGTGATGATAGAAGTCATCAGATCAAAGGGTGTGGGAAAATTTTTGTCATTTTACCTAATGGTACTGTAAGACAAATTCATAATGTCAAGTATGTGTCGGTGTAACAGAGAACTTGATTTATGTATCCATAATTACAGATCAAGATCTCAAACTTGAGTTTTTTAAATCTAACTGTTATATTAAAGATCCGTTAGATGGCATGAAGACTATTGCTACAGGAATTCGAACATGAGGTCTGTAAAAATTGGATGTAAGACTAGCACCAATTCGAGCTTTGACAACAACGATTTTGACTACAGAAGAGTTATGGCATTAGAGGTTTGGTCATATAAACTACAATGGTTTGTTGTTACTTCAGAAAGGGGAAATGGTAAGAGATCTTCCTATGTTGAAACAAGTGCATAATGATTGTGATGCTTGTACATTAGGAAAGATGCAAAGACAAGAATTCCCTATTTGAGTAGAAAAGAAACAGAGATGCATACATGAATTAGTGCACACAGATCTTTGTGGACCCAAGCAAACAAAATCATTAGGAGTTGCACTATATTTTTTACTGTTTATTGATGACTGCATAAAGTTTTCTTGGGTATAATTTTTTAGTAAGAAAAGTCACACATTTGAATACTTTAAGCAGTTCACAAACATGATTGAAAAGCAAACAGGGAAGCATATAAAAATTATCCACTCCAATCAAGGGGGAGAATACAGGAAGGATGGGCTTATCAAGTATTTAAAGACCATGGGATATTACAACAATTCATAGTACCCCATACTCCTCAGTAGAATGGAGTAACAGAAAGAAGAAACAAAACATTGGTTGAATGTGCTAGGAGCATGTTGAAAGGTAATGATTTTTCAAATGGTTTTTGGGCTGAAGCATTGAATACTGCAGTTTATTTGAAAAGTATGATTCCTACAAAGCGTCTTGAGTTTAAAGCTCCTTATGAAGCATTATATGGATTTAAACCTGCAATAAAACATTTAAGAGTGTTTGGGTCTAAAGCATTTGCCTATATTCCAAAGGAAGATAGAAGAAAACTAGATTCAAAAGCCATCAGATGTACCTTTATAGGGTATTGTTCACAATATAAAGCTTATAGATTATTTAATCCCTCTACTCACAAGATTTTCGTTAGTAGAGATGTCAAATTCCATGAGCAGGATCATGAAGAATCGTGATAAGCGCAATGAGAAATGGGATATTTTTTTCTTGGAGGAAGAAGGAAGTGATGAATCAGGTGATGTAAATGAGTAACAACAACAATAACAACAGCAGCAACAACAACAACAACAACAGGAAGGAAAAGAAGATGATGTAGGTATCAAGCTGAGTCCAGTAATAACAGAATAGACCATCACACATAAGAAACACACATGAACACCAAGATTTAAGGTTGAAACCCAATGCGGGATAAAAAGCACCTACTGCTGTCCTCTTTTAATATAAGAAAAATTTATTTACAAACTTGTACTAGTGCAGACTCATATTAGTACACAAGAACCCACCTGCAGAAGGCTAAAATCTTCTCTTGTTCTCCAGCTTCTACAGGAAGGGAGCTACAAACCCCTATCTCTTGTAATAGCTGATACATTTACTAGTACGTAGGCACCGACCTACAGAAGGATCCAACCTTCACTCATTTTCTAGCTACTACTGGACGGGAGCTCCAACCCCCTAGATGTTGTACTAGATGATCCATTTACTAGTACATAGGCACCAGCCTACAGAAGCCTCCAACCTTCACTCGTTTTCCAGCTGCTACTGAAAGGGAGCTCCAAACCCCTAGCTCTTGTACTGGCTGATATGTTTACCAGTACGTAGACACTGACCTATAGAAGGCTACGACCTTTTCTCTTTCTCCAGGGACCACGTTTCATAAATTTTTAGACTGGATACTCCTGGAATACAACACCACAATATGAAGTCCACGTTTCATCAAATTTTCATACTGTACCTATCAGCAACATTGAAGCTCAAAATCAATCATTACTACAATATAGCCAATCATTGAAAACCCATCATCGCTGAAGCAAATCACAATCAATCAATATGAACAATTAGAATACTATCACCAAAACACAGAGCGGAACCTAGAACTCTGCATCAACAACCATAACCATCTGCAACTTCAAACATCATATTTCATAATGTATACACTACTTTGATGTGTTGAACCACCGTGTATACGCTCTTTTACCAAAGCGAACCAATGTACATATCTGAAAATACTAAATTAGAACATCATAACTATTCCAGAATTTAGTCAATACCCATATCAAAACGTTTACAGTGTAACTCATGCATTAGTATTCAAATATAGACTATCCATGATCATACCACATAATGATAATTCATTTCAGGTCTTATGATCCTGATCCATCATTATATCTCATCCCTCATCAACCGCTAAGGTTCATCCTTAGTTCAGATCAAGCAAAGCACCAAAAACCCATAACATGCATATTTGGTTTTGATCTCACTCTTCATAAGATATTCATTACTTGCACACCCTGGAATAATGATCTTCTCCTCCTTATATAGTTTTAGGCCTTTCTCAATGCCTCGGACCAAAACCATGTATGACTAATACCTTGGACCAAATAGCTCGGACTAATACCTCCGACCAAATACCTCAGACCAAATACCTTGGACCAAAACCTTGATTTTCCATCCCATACGCACTTTTTCTTCTGTGAAAGTTTGTGTATACGTATACGATCTTTTTGTTCTGTGCTCTCGCATGTATACGCTACTTTGATAAAGTGAACCAGTGTCTACCTCTCTTTCTTCAATTTCTGGAGTCTAATCTATAATCCTTTGTTGGTAACCTATTGCACTGTTAACTATCATTTGTGTGAGTTTCCATCAAGGAGAACACTTATATCATAATACCAACAATCTCCCCCTTTGGACTTAATCGCAACAACAACACCAAAACACTCTCCCCCTTTGAGAGGGCAAAGGGTGGACCAAGATATTCTCCCCTTTTGATATTCATCATGATGTCCATGTTCCTCCTGATCACATGTTCAATTCTCTGATTAAGATCCCCCTTTGTACATGCTAAGATGCACTAAATCGTCCACGCTCCCCCTGAGCACATGTACAGTCTACAAAAATATTTTCCAAAAGAATAACATGACTGTATCACTCAATTATGTGAGTATGACCTTTCTATCACCAATGACTCATACATACATCAATCTCCCAACCAACTGGGAATACACCAAATTTGACTCATCCACCCAACCAAGTGGGGATATACCAAATGTTTATGCATGACTGAAAATAACAATTATTACATCATCCTTCGCATTCATAGAGGGGTTACAAATTAGGTATTTTCATGACCTTTACATCAAACGATATACGCGACATTTATAACAAGGACCAACAATCTAAACAATACCATGATAGTCATTAGTAGCTATCATACACCATATATGATCTTCACCATCAACATCTGTTAGCAGCATCAAGATCAACAACTCATGTATGTCCATCATCAAAAGAGTCACCTGAATGAAAACAACTATGTGGATCCAACAATATAAGCATCTTTATGTACCAAAATCTTCTAAAATAATGCCAACAATGCATTATTAGAATCATATGATTCCCCTGAACCTGTGCCAACTGTTCATTGTCAAATATGATCATTGCAAATATCAGTAAGAATCATCAAGGCATATCATCAATCAGATATACATCAACTTTTTAACGGCTTATGAGGACGATCACATTTCCACATATCATCAGCAGATTGTAACCATCATCAAACAGAGCAGATAATTGACTGAACCATATCAGACCCCTTTTCTTGAGTTTGTCCCATTGTTTTTTCCTCAAATCCCACATACGTAACTGTGCAACTTCGAACTTGTGTATATACGTGATTTGTCTTCATAATAACTGCGTATGAGAATTGAAATACTGAAGTTTCACACTTTCAGCTCCCCCTGAGTTTGTTATGTCTACATACTATGTTATGCCACATATTTCTGATTGTACTTCCTTCTTCTTCCATATCTTCAAGTGTGATGATGTTTTCTCCTTTTGGTATATTGGCCAAAATTTTCTCCTGCATTCTTTTGCTATGTACCCAAAATTGTTACATGCATAACATATTTTATGTTTCATATTCCTTCTATAGCAGTCAATGGCTTTGTGACCAGACATCTTGCAAGAATACCAATATCCCTTAAAATACATGGAAGCTGATGATCTTTCTGTGTGATGGTCTTGAACCATTCTACTTCTACATCTTGTTGCAACATGTCCAAAATTATGACATATACAACATTCAACATTATTCATAAGAGGAAATAACCAACTAGCACTTCCATAGTTAGGAGTAAATGATTTTCTTGGAAGAATTTCTTTTGTTGGTTGTTGATGGGCTTGACCTCTTATATCCTTGTTGACCAATTTCGATTTTGCATTAGAGTTCATTGCCTCATCTTGTGAGTTAGATCCACCTTCAACGGGTTTCATGTAAACAAAGACAAGTTTTGATGGTAGGATAACTTTGACTAGTAAGAATATTATCCAAAATCTTAGTATTCTCTTGAATTCATAACAGTTTATCCTTTTCTTCTAATTTACCTTTTAATATATTTACCTCAACCTAATATTTCTCTTCCTTTTCTAGAAATTTTTTCTTCATGGTTTCTTCAGCCTTTCGTCCTTCTTCCACTTGTTTCATTGATTTGAGAATCTCCTTTTCTTGTTCTTCATCTGCTTGAGGTAGTTCTCCATTCTGCTTATTTGAATTTTCAAGATCTCCTTTTAGAGAGAGGATGTTAGCTTCAAGAATTTCACAGTAACTGGATCTATCTTTAATTCTCTTGATTTTTGTACTCTTTCCATATAATTCATTTCAAAATGATCTTACTTGATACTGTAGCTTTTGACATTGATCTTCCTTTTCCGTGTACTACTTCCTTACATTGTTTCCTTCCTCCAGCTGAGCTCTTAACTTGGTAGCTTCTTCTTTGAAGGCACACTCCCTTTTGTTAAATAGATCTTCTTGATCTCTAATTTTATCTGTGAGTCTTTTAACTTCTGCCTCTTATTTCTTTCACTATCACATTCAATATCTTCAACATTGCATGAACAGAGAAAAATATGACCAGAAGACGAAAAATTTGTTCCTGATACTTCTATTGCTTGTTCATCTTCAATATGATGTGATTCTGAATCACAATACTTTCTTCCAACTGATGGCCCATTGTCTCTCTTATTGTCACTATTTCTTTGAGATGTCTTCTTTTTCTGAGGCGCTTTCTTCTTTAGCTTCTCTCCCATTGTTTCTATAGATCTCCTTCAAGCGATCAAGCTTCTGCCAAAAGACCTGCTCTAATACCAATTGTTGGAAATAATATTAAGAGGGGGGGGTGAATTAGTATTAGTAAAATCAATAACCTTTTCTTTTCATACTTAAATTTATATATGCTACTTCAATGAAGGTAACTCACGTGTAGACACAACTATCTTTAAAGCAACCACTGTATATCTAGCAAAATTATGATTCAGTTAATTCATCATAAGTTGATCTTTAATCAGTGCATCAATACTTCATTAACAATATAAATAGTAACCATGTGTAGTAATAACATAATAAACCATCACACGAAACCAACACACATGAACACCAAGATTTAATTTGGAAACCCAATGTGGGATAAAAGCCACCTGCTACTGTCTTCTTTTAATATAAGAACAACCTATTTATAATCATGTACTGGTGCAGACTCATACTAGTATGCAGGCACCCACCTGTAGAAGGCTACAACCTTCTCTTGTTCTCCAGCTTCTACTAGAAAGGAGCTACAACCCCCTAGCTCTTGTACCAGCCGATCCATTTACTAGTACGTAGGCACCAACCTCCAGAAGGCTCCAACGTTCACCTGTTTTCCAGCTGCTATTGGAAGGGAGCTCTAACCCCCTGGCTATATTACTAGCTGATCCATTTACTAGTATGTAGGCGTCGGCCTACAGAAGGCTCCAACCTTCACTCATTTTCCAGCTGCTATTGAAAGGGAGCTCCAACCCCCTGGCTCTTGTATTGGTTGATATGTTTACTAGTATGTAAACACCAACCTACAGAAGGCTACGAACTTCTCTCTTCCTCTAGGGACTTTGTTTCATAAATTTTTAGACTGGATACTGCTGGAAGACGACACCACAATCTAAAGGCCACGTTTCATCAAATTTTCATATTGGACCCATGAGTAACATTGAAGCTCAAAATCAATCACTACTACAATAGAACCAATCATTGAAATCCCATTATCACTGAAGCAAATCACAATCAATCAATCTGAACATTCAGAACACTATCACCAGAATACACTCACCAGAACACATAGCAGAACCTAGAATTCTACATCAACAACTAGAACCATATGCAACTTCAAACATCATATTTCATAATGTATACACTACTTTGATGTGTCTAACTAGTTTGTATACACACTTTTACCAACGTGAACTAGTGTACCAATCTGCAAATACTAACTTACAACATCACAACTATTCTAGGCTTCAGTCATACCCAAATCAAAACATTTATAGTGTAAGTCATGCATTAGTATTCAAATCTAGACTATCCATGATCAGACCACATAATGATAATTCATATAAGGTCTTATGATCCCGATACATCATTACATCTCATCTCTCATCAACCACTAAGGTTCATTCTTAGTTCAGATCAAGCAAAGCACCAAAAACCCATAACATGCATATTTTATTTTGATCTCACTCTTCATAAAATATTCATTACTTACACACCCTAGCCTAATGATCTTCTCCTCCTCATATAGTTTTAGGCCTTTCTCAATACCTTGGACCAAAACCTTGATTTTCCATCTCATTCCCACCTTTCCTTTTGTGAAAGTGTGTGTAAACGTATACACTCTTTTCGTTTTGTGCTCCCACATGTATACACTACTTTGACAAAGTGAACCAGTGTAAACCTCTCTCTTTCTTCAACTTCTACACTCTAATTTGTAATCCTTTACTGTTAACCTATTGCACTGTGAACTGTCATCCACGTGAGTTTCCATTAAGGACAACACCTGTATCTTAATGCCATCAGAAGGGGTGTTGTTCCCCTTGATGATGATATAGTAATGGATGTGTAGAATGTGTCATTTTATGATTTCTAAAAACGGATTGTATGAGCATGGTATAATCGTTTTATGAATGATGATGCATCACTTCTGTTCATTAGAGAAAGGGTGATATTGTCAGAAATGAGGAAGCATCCAAATGCCATTCCCGAAGCCAACTTGTCCTATGCAAGACAAACAAGTTCAAACATTTAGTATTTGATGGTTGAGAATGAGAAATTGGCACAAAAATTCTAGGCTTCCAAGCAAGAGGCAGAAAAAATTTATGCAACAACATAGAATGAAGTTTCTACATAGGTTTATTTAGAATATATGAGAGAAACGATATTTCTTGAGGTATAACACTCAAAACAAACATGCAGAAGCTCTATGAGGGTTTGTCACCATACATAAAGAAGTTTCCTATTTGCATGGCTTACAACAGCAGAGCAAAGAGTTTGTTAAAACTCTCAAGAACATACAAGCTTCCATTGCCCATGTGAAAGAGTGAACAATGAGATACAAAGTGGCACCTATTGACTTAGTGAAGAAGATGCAGCAATGGGAAAAGCTGGAGAAAGAAAACATTCAGATGTTGATTTAGAATAGTAAGAAGCTTGCCTCATTTATTGGTACCATTCAGGCATCATATGTAGGGTTATTAAGTAGTTTGGATGTCTTGGAGAGAGCACACTAGATCCCATCACTCAAATCACTCACCAAAGCCAAATCCAGTGACCAAGTCCGAAAGGAGATCAAAGAGTACTTAGAGAAGCTGAGACAGATTGTCACCAAGGAGGAATTAGTGCTAAACAATTAGAACATGAAAATTTACACCAGTGGTCCTGTCAAAATCAGAAATATGTTACTCATGCTTCAGAATGAACTAGAAATTGGTTCCAAGACATTGCACCCAGATGCCATGGAGGTTAGAGTCAACTTCCAACGAGACACCATCACGTGATTTCGAGACATATCACACTATATCAACCTTAACATCAATATGTGACTAAGAAGTAGTAAGTGGAGGATCCTAACCTAAATTTCTTCGAAACTCCAACATCATAGTGTTGTGTCTTGTTAGGAATTTAAGTTGTCTCTACCTTCTTTTGTCTTATATGGGTACAAGTGTAAAATGTAATATTATTTGTAATTATGTTGTAAGTGAGATTCCATGTGTCAATATTGGAATATGTAGACTCATTGTGTAATGTAATGAGTAATTTTTTAAAGAATTTGATGAGTCATGAGAGTAGTCCAAAGGTCACAAATGGGATTTGAGGAGTCACCCCCTCTTGTTATAAATAGAACCCCACAACTCATGTAACATGATTTTGGGGGCCAAGTGTTTGGATAGGCTTAGGCTTAGGAGGACCATGGGAGCATTGTGAAGAGCCTTGGCTTCTCCGTAGAGTAGATAAAGTATACTTCTTTAGAGGAGTAAATGTTCTTGACTTTAATGTTCCACTATTGGGGCTAGTGATCTGTCAATGGTGTATGTATGAATGGAACTTTCACTTATAATAATAAAATTAGATACAACATGATTTGATGCATATTCTTTAAACATAGTAGGATTATTCTTGTTGTATTTGCAATGTATATTATTTAACTTATGCTTATGATTATGAAGTATTTTGTTTGAATTTGTATGAATCTTGTTGAATGTGTGTTGTTGTATTAATTCATCACTTTAGCTTGTGGAATATTCTGCATCTTAGCTTGCGATGTCATTATGCTCGTGCGTTCCTTTATAGTTCCATAATATTGTAGGCTTCCAAGGGGCACACTTACTATTCCCTTTCTGTGTTGGAACCTTCACGCATCACACTTAACTTTTCACAGGGTCACACACTTTCTCTCACCCAAGGTTACCACACCTCACTCTGCACAATTTCACAATAAAGGCATAACATTACCATCCACTGGTGGGACTCCTACTTGAAGCAGTGTGAGGTATAATTGATACTTCATAGGGGATATCCCCTAATTGTTTGGGGGTCCAACACCATCAGCAAGACTTTTTGTTAATATTGGAAACCAATATGTCTTAGGCTTAAACAAAAAAAACATTATAGATTCCTACTAGAAGTACGTAGTTTCATCAAGAAAATAATTCTCCTTTACCTATTTGGTTCAAGGTGGGAACCAATAGCATACTTTTTATAAGGTTCATAAAATGCCTATATAGAAAGGTGGGAATGCAACAACAAATTTCTGTATCGTCATAATGAAACCTTTTAATATTATGCACCCCTACTCATGTCGATCCTAGAATTAATGAAGTTTGTAACATAAGATAATGAGGAATCGCGTGTGGAAAGGCTTATCAAAAGAAGCCATTATAATTCTATCGTGACAAAGCTATTGTAAGAAGTTGTTGCTAATCATGAAGGGATTTTTTGCTAATGTTGGTGTTTGATTCGTATTTTATTAGCATATTTTGTTGAAAATGCAAGTGTTGACATATTATGGCCCACCTTGCCTTAGATGTCAAATGGGAAGGAAATCTACATTGCAAAGTAATTCTCAGGACAAAAAGAGGACCAAATAAACAAAAGTAAGCAATGTATAAGAAATGTTAGTGTTTCCGTCAATGTCGAGAGGGAGATAGTTAGTGACATCATCATTTGTGTCAAAGAAATTTAGTATTAGAGACATGGCTAGTTACCATGGTCACTGTGAAGGCTACGGACTATGTGGGAAGCCACAAAAAAAGTCAAAGTCTGAAGGAAACTTGTAGTGCTCAATTCCCAATCCAAATAGTTCCATTGAGTTAAATAATTTATTGATGTTGTTATGTACTTATTAACAAACTATGCATACATTATGTCGATAAGTAAGTTGATGTCATGCATTGCTGCTAGTGTGGATTGAGAGATACATATGAATTTGTATTGTTGCTAGTACTCCTATGTATTGGGTGAAAGAGGTTAAATATTTGACTAAATATGCTACTTGTCACAATATTGGAATATTTGGTTGCTAGTATTATGCAATCATTGGAGTTGGTTCATGTTAGTCCTTTAAGAATGTTTGGAGAAGCATTTATTGTGTTTTGATTTAAAAAATAGTAATAATGTGAAATGAATAGATGCAATACAAAGAGATGCATTTTCAATTTCAAATACTTGAGTTGGAATACAAAGATACAATGAGTTATATAAGCACATATTTTGGAATGCAGAGTGTGACTTGAATTTATTTCTATGCTACCTAGTTCATGGATTTATTGGAAAACAGAGGAAGAGGAAAGAGAGCATATGTGAAGAAGAATTTAGGAAGACTAACGGAGGAGATAAAGAGTTATAAATGGGGCAGAGACAATAAAAAACATAATCAAAGAGAAGGAATAATTTGTAATTAAATACCAGGTAAGCCATCAAATTGAAGTTTCATGTATCATGGGATTGGTGTCTCCATTTAGGTAAAAGTATGAAAAATAATAGGTTGTAGCATGTATAAGTGGAAGTGGGTGCCTAGAAAAGATGATGTGAAAATGGAGTGGGTGTTTGCATTTACATCACAATAACAAAATTTGTGGTTTTTCCCTTTATGGGTTTCAACTTACATCTAGTGTCTACATGTGTTGATATTATGTGTTGATTATTATGTTGTGACTTAATATTCTTTACATGTTAGAGCTACTATTCATGTGATTTATTTCTTATTAACTAATTCTTTAGATAGCTATCAGAAAGAAAAGTAAAAATTCAAAATTGATGGGCATGAATGTACTATGCTTGTTCACCCACCTCTGAATATAGTGAAGTTTCCAATAAATAGGTAGTCATGTCCCTTCTTAGTTATTGGTAAACCTCTCACCTAATCTATGCAAATTATTTCCCAAGGATGAATAGATACAAGTAAGTTAGTGTATAAACCTTGTTTTTTATTGCTAGGGTTGCTAGTGCAATAAATAATACATCCTCTTATGAACCTAGATACACATTCTTTCATTTTTTTTTAATACAAATACCTCTAAAAATTGGTAACTTTATTCACCACACAAAAATTACTTACAAATTTTGATATTTTAGCCTCTCTGACTAGATATAGTCATTCAACATTAGGAATTAATAGCCCATCCAAGATGTAGATTATGGTCATTGTAGAGATAATAATCCATTGTAATATGTCCATCATTTTCACAACTCTAATATCTCCTTGAATTCCTTATCCTCTATACATACCTCTATGTATGGAGCATGAGTGAAAGGAACCATGTGCATCAACATTGCCAAAGCTATAATTGTTTGTGTGGGTGGTCATGAAAGTAGCTTAGACAACTTAATTTCAATACCTTCTTATACTTGATCACTACACGAAATTGTCGTAAAAAAACTCATCCACTTGTAATTCATATTTTTTGTAACTTTCTATGGGCCTATAGATGTTGTAGTGGTTGATGACTTGTGTAGATGACTATCTCCTTTCCCATCAGATAGTGTTTTGAATTTTGGATAGCTTTTACTAGGTCATATAGCTCCTTATCATAGGTAGATTACTTGAAAATTGTCGCATGAAACACTTCAGAAAGGTATCATACAAGCTTTCCTCCCTCCATGGAGATCACTTTCCTAGAAGACCCACCCACATCCATCTCCAGTTCAAAGTACTGTTGAAACCTTGGTAATGTATGAATGAGAAATTGCATAATTTTATTCGTCAGCTCCTCAAATTCTTTTTGCTATCACTTACCCAAAATGCTTGTTACTCATTTTTATGTTGTGGAGTTGTGAATTTACTCCTAAAAATGAGGCTACAAATTTCCGTAAGTACAACGTTTACCAAATAGAACTCCTAGTCGCGAATGTTAGGTCCCTATACTACTAGTGTAACCCCTTATTGTTATTACTGCAACCCCCTTATTATATTGTTATTACTGTAACCCCCTTATTGTTATTACTGCAACCCCTTTATTATATTGTTAGACTCCTATATCTAGAAAGGAGGTCTTGTCATTTGTATCATCCAATAATTTTTCATTTTTGTAATGTAAAGTAGGTTTTACCCTCAAAGAGGCTGATTTCTAAGGTGTTGATATTTCTTTTCTATCTTTCTGTGAGTTGGTTTCATAACATTTGGTATCAGAACTTTGGATTCTAGGGTTTCACTGCTCCAAGCAGGTCATCGTTGAATTTTCGATATAACGTTTTTTATATGAAGTTGCAAAAGCTAAAAACAAAACCCATTTGATATGAAGTCGTGTTGAACCTCGTGTCTCAATTTCAGATCTTATATTGCTATATTGTTGGTGATATGATCTGAGGATGTTAGGGTGTTTGTAAGCTCCAGAATTCCTTCTCAAACAAGTCATTGTCGAATTTTCACTACAATTTGATTTCTACGAAGGGTCAAACTTTGAAGTTAAAACAAATTTGAGCCGAATCATGGTGAAGCTCCATCGATAATTGCATATCTAGTATCGCTATATTTTCAGAGATACAGTCCAAGACATTTAGGGTTTCTGTAGGCTCCCGAATTACATCCCAAATAGGCAACCTAGGGAAAATTGTCATAACTTTCTCTATGAGAATAAAATTGAAATTTTGTTACAAGATACAGAAAGAGGACGGACTGTACTTTTCTATGTATTATTTTAAGGTCCAAAGGTTGAAACAGTAACGCGTCACACTTTGTACAAGTTCGCTCTACTGAAAACATATATAAGCAGGGCATATTGGGAGATTCGAAATAACTCTTTCTTGGAGAATCCAATTTCAATCAGACGGTAGCATTGGAAATAGGACATAGAGGGCTACTGTAGGTCACCATTTTGGACATTGGAGATCCTAAATTACAAAGTTACATTTGTTTCAAGATCGAGCTCCTAAAATCAAGGAAAGGCGATATGAGGAAGTTTGATGGAAATGATCCGGTAAATTGGATACTACAATGGAACAATATTTTGATCTACATGATGTACAACTGTTACAAAAGGTACATATTACATCTTTTTATTTAGAATTGAATCAATTTTTATGATATAAAGGGCTTTGTTCTCGTAAACCACTTGTCACTTGGTCAATTTTCACGAAGGAAATGATAGCACATTATGAGGATACAAATAGCAACACCTTGTTTATCCAATTGGTAAATCTCAAACAAAAGGGTTCAATGGCAGAGCACATTGAGGACTTCCAAAAATTGAATATAAGGGTAAATGATATTCCAGAGAAGTAAATGCTTCATGTCTTCACACGGACTATAAAGGATAACATTCAACATGAGGTTCGTCTTTGGGAACCTGATTCACTAGAGAAGGCATTCAGATTGGAACGAAAAGTTGAAAGTGGAATTATGGAATCAAGGAATCCTACGACTCACAACTATAAATATGGAAGTGTTTTTTCTCCTAGCCTTCCACAACCTACAAGGTTTACACCACAACAATTGGAAGAAAAATGAGAAAAAGGGCTCTGTTACATTTGTGATAGCGAATACACTAAAGGGCATAAGTGTGCTGAGAAGAAATTATTTTACATAGATTGTGAAGAGGAGGAAGAAAAGGATCAAGAAACATAAAAATAATATGATATAAACCAAGAACCAAACCGAGATAAATAATAAATGAATCCAATCATATCTTGTAAAGCATGGGCAAGAATTACCACTCAAACTCTCAAGATAGAAGGACATATCAAGAAGCAAAAGGTTCAAGAAGTAAATATCACATCGAGCATCAAGAAGTGAATCTAACCATATATTCTAATGCATTTTTAGGAATTATCACTCCTAAAACTATTAAGATAGAAGGACATATCAAGAAGAAAAAGGTAATAGTGTTGATTGATTCAGGTAGTACCCATAATTTTATTCATTGTAAGATAGCGAACGAATTGAATTGCTTCCTATATCTAGCACCAGAGTGTCAAGTGATGGTTGCAAATGGAAGGACCATGAATTTCTCTACAAAGTGCCATAATATCAAACTATCCATGGGAGAACATGTTTTGAATAGTCCAATCATTTCCATTCCAATGCGTGGTGCTAATGTTGTACTAGGAGTCCAATGGCTACAATCTTTGGGTATGATAAATTTTAACTTTCAAGAAATCGTATTGAATTTTTTTCAGAAGGAGAGGAAGTTGAATGAAGGGGTATCTTCAGGAAACCAGGAAAGATAATCATCTCTAATGGCATGAAAAATCTTCTAAAGGAAGAACAACGTGGCGTAATTTCACAATTATGTTCCCTAGAATTTTCCACGTCAAAATCATCTATTTCTCCATATCTCCAAAATGTCTTGGACAATCATTCCAAGGTATTTGAGACTCCCAAAGGCCTCCCACTTATTTGTGATCATGATCATGCTATTCATTTTCTAGGAAGTGTTTCTCCAAACTTTAGACCTTATAGATATCCCTTTGCACAAAAGAGTGAAATTTAACGTATGGTTGCAGAAATGCTAGAGGCTGGTATAATTCAACCTTTTCAAAGTTCTTTCTTTGCTCTAGTAGTATTGGTACACAAGAAGGATGGATCATGGTGCATGTGTTTGGATTATAGAGAGTTCAACAAGATCACTATTAAAGATAAATTTCCCATTCCTCTCATTGATGAATTATTACATGAATTGCATTACTTTAGCGAGTTGGACATTCATGCAGGATATCATCAAATTAGAATGAAGACTAAAGACATTCTAAAAACAACATTTAGAACTCATGAGGGTCATTATGAATTTTTGGTCATGTCTTTTGGCCTTACCAATGCATCTTCTACATTCCAAGCTTCGATGAATTCCATTTTCAAACACTTTCTTAGAAAATTTGTGTTAGTATTTTTTGATGATATAAATCTACAGCAAGTCTTGGAAGGATCATGTTCAACATGTTGATAGAGTGCTCTGACTATTGGACAAGAAACAATTATATGCAAAAACCTCCAAAAGTTTCTTTGGAGTAGAAGAGGTGGCATACTTGGGTCATATTGTATCTCATGAAGGTATTAAGGTAGACCCTTAGCAACAACAAGTTCTCCATCCCTTAAAGGATAACCTCACTTTGGCACATAATCGAATGAAACAATATGCAAATCAACATCGCAGCGAAAGAAGTTTTGATATATGAGAATGGGTATTTTTACGAATAATCCATACAAAAAAATGTCCCTGATGCAAGCTAACAAGGATAATAAATTGTCACCAAAATACTATGGTCGCTACAAGGCGCTCCAAGAGATTGGTGCTATGGCATACAAATTGGAGCTTCCTGCATCTTCCTCAGTGCCCCTAGTTTTCCATGTTTCATGGTTAAAGAAGTTTATAAGTGACAAGCTCCCCGTTCAAATAATATTTTTGAAAGTTAATGAGGAAGGAAAAATCATATTGGAACCTGAAGCAATCATGGAAATAAGAACCCAACAGCTACGAAATCAATCAATTTCAGAGTATCTCATCGAGTGGAAGAACTTACTCGATGAATATTCCACATGGGAGGACGAGAATTTTATACAGAATCATCCAGAACTACTCAAGCATTGAGGAAAACACCTTTTTAAGGAGAGGGGCATGTTAGGTCCCTATACTACTGGTGTAACCCCTTATTGTTATTACTGCAACTCCCTTATTATATTGATGTGCCCATGTAGTCCCCATATTGTTATTATTGTTCCACATAGAAGTCCACTATTGTTATTTTTGTGTCATTACATTATTATTTTTATGCCGACTCTCATTACATTATGAGCCCTTAGGCTCCTATATATAGAAAGGGAGTCTTGTCATTTGTATCATCGACGAATAGTTTATTTGTGTAATGCAAAGGAGGTTTCCCCCTCAAAGAGTCTGATTTCTAAGGTGTTGATATTTATTTTGTATCTTTTTGTGACTTGGTTTCATAACAGCAAAACATTGATACACATTAACCACTTCACAATGACCTCCATCATGGAAAGGTCTATCTTAATCTATCCTCCACCAATCACATAGCTTGAATACACCAAAGAATAATGTGAAAACTCACATTTCTTGACATTTTCCAATATATAGTGATTTTTGAAAGTCTCTACCACTTGCATGAAATGTGAGATGTGTCCCTCTCAAGTAACATTGTATACTAGTATATAATCAAAATAAATAATAACAAATGAATTTAAATATGGGAACATTATATCATTCATTAATCCCATGAATATATCTAATGCATTGCATAGGCCAAACGGAAACACTAAACACTCATAGAAACCTTGTCTAGTTTTGAATTTTGTATTCCAGGTATCTTACTCATTAACTTGAACCTCTATATACCCAAAATTTAAATCCAGGTCAGTGAAGCATTTTTTTACTACAACTAGTCCATCATGTTGGTAATATTGGATAGGAAGTACCATTGTTGAGCATAAGTTTTTTAACTCCCTATAGCTAAGGTACATCCACAAAGTCACATCCTTTCTTCTATATAATTGTGATGCGTGACCCAGAAGGTGCGGAACTTTGTTTAATAACACCCTACTTTGGTAGTTGTTGTTATTATTTCTTCACCAAGTTTCCTTCTAGAATAAATAACTCATACAACCCAATTTTTGGAAATCAAAAGTTTGGTAATAGATGGACCTCATGCCCACTTTCCTCTTAGGTCCTATCCATTTAGGCCCATGGAATGCTCCCATGTAGGCCTATATAAAATCTTCTAGTTAGCTTATTTCTTCCTTAGTTCACCCCTCCAGTGATGCCTTCACTCTTATTAACTCTTCTGCAAACTAAGTTTCTTTTAAAAATAATAAAAAATACTTATTGCTCGAACAGATCAATTTATTAGTTTGGTTTGCACTTACTAGTGAAATGTCAAACTTTCCCTTATGTGCATCGATAATGAACGATTTTTCATTGTTGATGAGTTGGTGTTGGTTGGATTTTTTCATAAAAATATCATTTTGCATGTCCACGTAAAGCATGACAAACAAAACTCTACATGCATTAAGGAAAACTACATCTAATTCTATGTCATTAAAAAAATAAACATTGATAGAAAATTTTATTGTACTCTACCTTTGCACCTTGATTTCTCCATTGCTATTTACCAATCCAATTTTTTTTACTAGCTTTGTTGTAATAACATTTTCCTATGATCTTGAATTACACAAAGCATCAAATTTTTTCTTCTTAATAGGTATCTCTATATAAAAGTGTTTCATCATATCCTTCTCTTCCTATTGTTGAAGGATACTCAAATTCATCTCCTTCTACAATTATGAGCATACAATATCCATGTTTAAGTTTCTTTCTCCCTACTTTCTTGAATTTTTGTCTATGTTATCTTTCTTCTTAATTCTTTTCTTCTCATTCATTGGGTTGAGTTTCAGATGTAATCTTTATCACACGTCCTTTTTATGACCACCAACGTTATAGTGGCTACATTGGTTGTTGTTATCTTTGCATTGGTGTGCTATCATTGTTTTATTTTTATCTTTCCTCCCTTTCCACCTTTTCTTCCCTTCTTTGGAAGCTTCTTGTTGTTTATTTTTCTTTGAACCACTTGATTACCTTTTCTTTTGGCCCATGTTTCTAGGTATTATGCTTCCACACAAAACATGTCAACCATTCTAGGTTTGAATAGCATCACTTTCTTTTATAGATCATTATATAGTACCATTAGATACTTGAGGAGTGTGTGTGGATTCTTGGGAGAGATAGAAAGCATTATTGTTATCTTCTTAAATTTGACGGTCTTCTCCTTTACACCCTACCCTTATCTATTCTTGAAATAATTCTTCCAAATACATTGGTCCTCTACATACTTGATAGGGAATAATTGTGACTTTATAAGAGAACACAAATAATCCCACTTAGATATTGGGGAATCCCCATCTAGGCTCATGTTTTCCATGTCACTTTCCAACTAGATTAGGTCATGCATATCAAATTTTCAATGCACAAATGTAATTTTATATTCCATGTCTATGTGATGAACACTAATATAAAGGGATAGTTGTTGTATCCAGTGATTTAATTTTAATGCAATATTCTCACCTTAATAGTGCTTGATCTCCACATTTTCTTCCCCCTTGAAGAGATACTTTGAATGGATCATGATGGTAAAACTCAACTACTCTTTCTTAGGTTTCGTGGACTCATTCTTTCATTCTTCTTGATCCCTAAATTTCCCCTCGAAGTTGACCTCCACGGTGCATCCTCGATATTGTCATAAGAGCATGAAATTATTGGTTAAGGCTGGCATGAGCACAATCACATTTTGGTTTATATATGTGACTTCTGCATCCAATTGCAGAAATATCTCCTCCAGAAGATCTTGAGGTCTATCATAAACTACATTGTCATCCATGGCTAAGATTTTATGAATTTCTACTTAAATCAGTCTTATCCCCTACAACTTCGCAAATAATATCTAAGGCAACTTACTCTAATAAGAATATGGTTTGTAAATTATTATGAATATGTAAGTAGATAGTTCATCACAAAAAATCCAATAAAATAGAATAAAAAATTAAAATCTACACTATGACCGTTAATTTTCCTTATTTTTTTAGATTTATTAATTATTTTATGCATGCATTAGATAATATGCTAAAAATGGATAACAGTGAAATACAATAACACACCAATCACTATGAAAACCTAGATATGATCTAGGAAACATTTTGGGAGAAACATTAACTAGAAGATGACGTTACTCTACGCTCTTTTGTTGGGATTGGAAATGATGAAAGTATAACGTATAAGGCACTCTGTATGGATTTTGTTCAGACCAAAGTGGCCCATGTGATGTTAAAGAACACAAAATAACTCTATTATGCTCTTTTTACATCCGTACAAAACTACTACTCTTCTCTATGATGGAACAAAATGTAAGCAAATAGTATGGAACCCGTTGTCATTCTATTGGTGTAGTACTGTAGGGATAACCAAACACCCCTCATTATTTGAAATAATGGGGACCCTTTCCATTAATTTTTAGCTAAGCATGTTTTTTGACTTTCATTTGAGTTAATTGTCTTACAATTTTGTCATTTTTTCATTTTCGTCGGATTTTTGTTTTGAGTGTTTCATTGAATTTCACTTTTCAAAATCTTTCCATCGATACTTGTTTCGACTCATTTGGTCAACTAGTTTCTAATGGTATTCATTTTAAGTTTGATTGTTTTCTCGCGTGGAGTAAAACATGTAAACAAATGTATAATATTTCTATTTTTGTAGCTAATTAAGTTAAATAGCCATTTATTGTAAATATTAAATCTTAGTTAATTCTTACTACTTCTTTCATTTTTCACTAAAGATCCTACAAAATGACCCAACTAAATTTTACAATAGATGAAAGCACATTTTGTGATCTTTGTAATTTACTCCAATTTTCTATTTTAAAACAAATTGCTGAACCAAAACCCCAAAATTGTAAAGTGGCTATAGTCCAATTTGTAGGACTGTTAATTCATGTGGGCCCCACTTCACATACCTTCTCTTCCATAAAAAAATGCAATCTAAAAAGATTTTTTATGATAATTTGTAATGCGATTAAATTTGTGATATCGCATATCCCATAATTTTAAAGCACCTCAATTAATCATTTGCGATTTGCAATTTCAGAAAATGTGATGAAATTAGAAAATTTTGATATAAAGTTTTGAGCAAACTCCTTATGATTCCTAACCTCCACGACCTCACCACCTTATCCCTCCACCTCACCATTCCACTCAACCACCTTATCCCTCCATCCTCTCTTCATTAACTCTTCTACGCTCACACTCCATAAGTCTTCACATAAGATTTGTTTTAATGAATAGTTTGTTTTTTATGGATTGATTCTAATGGTTTTTTTTTATGAGATTTTAATTATTATATTAAAACGCAATATTTATATTATAATATAATATAATTATAGTTATAATATTATATTATAATTTTAATATAATTTAATTATAATATAAATATAATATTTTAATATTTTAATTAATTGTTAAATTTCTTTTAATTAATTTTGTAATTAATTAAAACTAATAAATATAATTAAAATTAATGAGAATTAATTAATTAGTAATGTAACTTAATTTCAACTTAGTTGTTAATAAAAAAAATTATTTTTAGCTGAGGCAACAGAAATTCCAAGATTTTTGCAATTTTAAGATACCAACTTTGGAAGCTCATAAATGGAGTTTTATTGAACAAATGAAGCCAATGACAACTCATTGGAAAGATAAAGTTGGGGAGAATATTTTTGAAGTAGTTTGATTTCCATATTTGATCATTTATTAGGTCTAAAATCCAACAGAACATCGCACTTTGAATTAAAAAAAAAAAAAAAAAAAAAAAAAAAAAAAACTAATTTTCGAGTTTAATTTTTTGCATTTTCATTTGCCCACAAATTCTTCAGAATATAGATCCATTAACCTATGTTCTCCTTGGCCAATTAAATATTCACATTCATCAATAGAAAACTTAGATATATTTTATTTTAATTATGTAATTAAGTTTTGATTGGATTTGTTTTAATTTCAGATTAGGCATTTTGATTTTATTTTTTCATTTTAATTTAGTTTTGATTTGTTTTTACAGGAAAATAGTTGAAGATATGAGTAGAAGAATATCTCAATCATTGAGAATGTTCCAGGAAGAGATGAATGGAATTTTGGGCCAATGAAAATTAATTCAGCAAATTTCTTCTTCAACAAACTTTCTTGTTGAGAATATTTTTGTAAACATGTTGGGTCCCTATAACACTAGTGATTACCCCATTACTATTGTAATTGTACCCCTTATTAATATTGTTCTGCCCCTATTATCCCCATATTGTTATTATTGTGCCCCATACAATCCCTCTATTGTTATTTTTGTGGCCTTATATTATTATTGTTAGGTTGGCTAGGTTATATTGTGACTCCTTAGACTCCTATATATAGAAATGAGGTTTTGTCATTTGTATCATCCAAGAATTGTTCATTCATGTAATGTAAAGAAGGTTTCCCCCTTGAATCCAATGGCTACAATCCTTGGGTACAATAGCTTTTAATTTTCAAGAACTTTTCATCAAATTTTCTACGGAATGAAAGGAAGTTGAATTAAGGGGTATTGCAGGGAAACCAGGAAAGATAATCAGCTCTAATGGTATGAAAAAGCTTCTAAAAAAGGAACAAAGAGGTGTAATTGCACAATTATGTTCGCTAGATGTTTCCACATCGGAATCATCTATTTCTCCAGATCTCAAAAAAGTCCTGGACAATCATTCCAAGGTATTTGAGACTCCCAAAGGTCTCCCACCTATGCGTGATCATGATCATGCTAATTCATCTGATTCCAGAAGTATTCCTCCAAACATCAGGTCGTATAGATATCCCTATGCCCAAAAGAGTGAAATTGAACGTATGGTTGCAGAAATGCTAGAGGCTGGTATAATTCAACCGAGTCAAATTTAGTATTGGTGCACAAGAAGGATGGATCATGGCGCATGTGTTCGGATTATAGGGAGATCAAAAAGCTCACTATTAAAGATAAGTTTCCCATTCCTGTCATTGGCGAATTACTGGATGAATTGCACGGATCAATTTACTTCACCAAGTTGGATCTTCGTTTAGGATATCATCAAATCAGAATGAAGATTGAAGACATTTCGAAAACAACATTTAGAACTCATGAGGGTGATCATGAATTTTTGGTCATGCCTTTTGGCCTTACCAATGCACCTTCAACATTTGAAGGTTTTATAAATTCAATTTTCAAACCATTCCTTAGAAAATTTGTGTTAGTATTTTTTGATGATATACTAATCTACAGCAAGTCCTGGAAGGATCATGTTGAACATGTTGACAGGGGACTACAACTATTGGAGGAAAAAAGATTATATGCAAAAAGATCCAAATGTTTCTTTGGAGTCCAAGAGGTGGAATATCTGGGTCATATTGTATCTCATAAAGGTGTTAAGGTAGACCCTAGCAAAATTAAAGCCATTAAGGAATGGAAAATCCCCACATACATAAAGAATCTGCGAGGATTTCTCAGGTTGATAGGGTATTATTGCAAGTTTGTTAAGAATTATGGGAGAATAGCAGCACCTCTAACAACATTATTGAAGAAAGATGCACTTTCATGGACTCTGGAAGCAACAAAGGCCTTCGAACATCTTAAAGAGACAATGTTCCAAGCACCGGTCTTAGCTACACTTGACTTCACAAAAACCTTTATTGTGGAATGTGATCCTTCAGGAAATGGAATTGGTGCTGTTCTAATGCAAGATGAAAGACCCACTGGTTTTTAAAGTCGTCCAATCAAGGGAAAGTTTTTACACAAAGCTATTTATGAGAAGGAAATGTTGGCAATACTCCATCCACTTAAGAAATGGCGACCCTACCTAATGGGAAGACACTTCAAGGTAAAAACGGATCATGATAGCCTTAAATACTTTTTAGAACAAAGATTATCCTCTGAAGAGCAACAAGTGGGTCACAAAGATGTTGAGTTATGACTTTGAAATCATCTACAAAAAAGGGAAGAAAAATATGGTGGCAGATGCACTCTCAAGAAAGGATGAGGATGTGGAAGCATTGTGTTAGGGTCCCACCCTATCCCCCTTATCTATGTAATGGGACCACATCATAGTCAAGAGTCAATAAAGCCCATATTAATAATTGTAAGTGGTTAATCCGCAATTAATAACTGAACCACAGTTAGTTGCAAATGGGCCGTAGTATTAGATAGATGGTATTAGTAATACCGCGGTATTGGCCCGTGGTACTGCATATATGAGTCATATATAAAGGAATAGAAACTCCCTACGAGGAGTATCGTGTCTTATTTTGTAATCAATCTCTACTCTATTAGAGGTTGCCCCCTCGAAGAGGCAAGTGAAAATTACTCTCTGAATAATAAAATCATTTCTATTCTGTGTTTTGGGTATCTTTTCTTCGTTTTGGGTCTCTTTTCTTCGCATATTTTGTATTTGGGTATCAATTGCAGGTTAAGAGCATAACAAGTGGCATCAGAGCACTTTCCAGGGCCGGTGGGAGCTCCATTTCGTAGCAAATTTTTTTTTGGCTCGAGACGTGTTACGGCATCTTTAAACCACGGGATCTGTCACTGAGCGCATAAATCTGCGGATTTGGGGAGGCATGCACGCAGGAAATGCAAGAGGTGATCACGTCTGTTGGACTCCCTTGTAACCCATGTGGATACCCCTTCGAGTAGTAGCGCATTAGACAGAACCACGCACGGACTGTCTTCCACGTACCCTCTGGGTATATCGGAAGCCCCATAGGCTCCCTGAAAAACTCGCCATAGATAAACCGTTGGCCGTGTTGCAGCTACAGTACACCAAGAACAGTACTCGGAGAGATTACTCGCCCGTACGATAGGGTAGTTGGGTGGTACGGCTAAGGGTACGGTTGACCCTCCTTAGTTAGAGCCCTGAAACATTAGGCCCAGTACTACTGCCAGACCCTTATGTATATTGCGATCTGTAGCACCTGACACTCCTCAAGACCCTAGTTCCCTTTTCAATCATCATCTCTTCCAGATCCGCTTGAGCAAAGGAGTGCAGTAGCAGCAGACATCGGTCCCAATCAGCCGTTCCGATCTATTAGATTCATCAGATCTGCAAAAGCAGTCAGTTCCGCCGTCTAGCGCTATCCGATCTGCCATTCAGATCTCTCAGATCCACCAGAACAGAGTTGTTGTGAAGGGTTCCTATACCAGGGTATAATTGTCGCGGGATTTTTGGCCACATTGACATTTTGAGGATTTGGCAACTGCAATATTGATCAGGAAGGAGTAAAACTCCGTTAGGAGTTTCAAGAAAAAAAAAAAAATTGAGATCTTCCAGGGCGCTTATTGGTGATCTAGCCCATTAGAATCAGGACGACGAGCTGAGCATGGTGGTACCATTCAATTAATTGTGAAAATTTTTTGGTGGTCCCAATTTTTCATCAGGTTGGTGTATGGTAGCAACTAGAGCTCAAGCGATGGCCAATGAAAGGATGGACAAACTTGAAGAAAATGTGAACTCCATCCAAACTGAGCTTCGCGGACTAAGTCTCCAGATACAACAATTTCTCTCAAAGGGCAAGGAGCAAGCCCACGAGGAGGGGCATATGGCCATGAATATAATGACAGTGAATCTAGCCACTCTCCTCACATCTGGCACACCCATCCACCACCCAGTTAGTGACCTCCCAAGTTGGATATGCATAAATTTGACGGTTCTCACATGTCCGCATGGTTAGCACAAATGGAGAAATATTTCAAATTGAATCATATCCTAGATGATGGGACTAAGCTTATGTTGGGGAGCATGTACTTCGACAATGAACAGTGGCAATGGTGGGAATGGCATCAGCGTTGCAATGGACCTTTTAGGACTTGGAAACAATTTACCAAAGCTCTTCAAGATCGCTTTGAACAGGAAGACTCTTTTTTGGGTCATCTCACTAAGCTTCGACAGATTGGTACAGTGGATGAATATATTAACGCTTTTGAAGGCTTAGCTTTCCGCACTAAGGGTCTCACAGATGAGTTCTACACGGAATGTTTTATCAGCGGTCTTAAAGAAGCCATCAAAGCTCAAGTTCTACTTCACCACCCTCCCACGTGGATGGAGGCTTTCCAGGTAGCTCGTAAGGTGGAACGTGCATTAGCAGCCCAATATAGTCGCCCAAATTTCCCTGCTAAAGGTCGTCCCCCACAGGTTCACAACACGACTCAAACACTTAAGGTCCAAAAGGTGTCCCCTGCAGAAATGGCCGAAAGAAGGAAGCAAGGACTATGTTACTACTGTGATGAAAAATACTCCCCAGGTCATAAATTTAAGGAGCCCAAATTATTTCAAATAGATGCCACTGACTACAGCTCAATAGAGGAAGATCCACCACTGGAGGAACATGAGCTGCTAGAGGAAGACAACCAACAGGACAATGTCTCTGATGAACCAGTTATTTCGTTGCATGTCTTGGCAGGGATTTCTTCCCCTCAAACACTCAAAATCAGAGGGTTTATTAGATATTGCCCAATAGTAGTCTTGATTGATAGTGGAAGTACACATAATTTCATCCATGAAAAAGTCACAGAAACGGTGCATTGTTTTTTACGAGCAGTTTCTAACTTCCAAGTTCAAATTGCAGATGGAGGCACAATGAAATGTGAAGGCCGTTGTGAAAATGTTAAACTTCAAATGGGGGATTATCAGTTGAAAACCCACATGTTTTCCATATACATGGGGGATTGTGACATTGTCCTCGGTGCTGAATGGCTCCGCACTCTTGGGCCAATCACAATGGATTTCCAGGAGTTGTATATGAGTTTTAAGCAGAACAACCACACACATACCCTCCGTGGACTCCAAGCGAGAGCCCCCTCTATCATCAGCTCACATAGGATGGAAAATTTGTTAAAAAAGGGCAATCATGGAGTCGTAGCTCAATTTAATGCCATCCAGGTAGTCGAAACCAAGCCGTCACCAATTCATCCTGAGATGCAACGGATTTTAAATAATCATCTGTCGGTCTTTGACAAGCCTCAAGGGCTTCCACCCTTGCGAGGGGAACATGATCATAGCATCACCTTGGTTCCATGGGCCCAACCCCCAAATGTGCGCCCATACAGATATCCGTTCACCCAAAAGAATGAAATAGAAAAAATCATCAAGGAACTTTTGGAAGCAGGGGTCATTCGTCCCAGCATCAGTCCTTATTCATCTCCAGTGGTCATGGTGCTCAAGAAAGATGGGGAGTGGCAGATGTGTCCTGACTTCAGGGCCCTCAATAAGTTTACAGTCAAAGATAAATTTCCCATCCCGGTGGTTGATGACTTGCTGGATGAACTCAATGGGGCTCAATTTTTCACGAAGCTGGATCTTCGCTCACGCTGCCACCAAATTCGCATGAAGGAAGTCGACATCCCCAAGACTGCTTTCAGAACTCATGAAGGCCACTATGAATTCCTGGTCATGCCATTTGGTCTTTGTAATGCCCCCTCTACTTTTCAAAGCCTTATGAACCACATTCTCAAACCATATCTCAGGAAATTTGTCTTTGTCTTCTTCGATGACATCCTCATCTATAGTTGCACTTGGGCCACACATCTTCAGCATGTAGATCTACTCTTGCAACTACTCCGCAAGCATAAATTATTTGTCAAGATGTCCAACTGTTCGTTTGGCATGGCAGAAGTCGAGTATTTGGGCCACATTGTGGGGCGTGAGGGTGTCAAGGTGGACCCCAAAAATATCCAAGAAATGTAGGAATGGCCTCAACCTAAGACCATGAAGAGTTTGTGAGGATTTTTGTGTCTCACAGGCTATTATCGTAAATTTGTCTGCAACTATGGTCGCATAGCGAAAACCCTCACCCAACTCCTAAAGAAAAATTCATTCTTCTGGAATGAGGAAGCACAACAGGCATTTACAGCTCTAAAAAATGCCATGTGTTCCACTGCAGTTTTAGCACTACCTTACTTCACCAAATCTTTCGTCATTGAATGTGATGCTTCGGGTACAGGTATTGGGGCGGTTTTAATGCAGGAAGGGTGACCGTTGGCCTTCACAAACCCACAACTCAGTGGGAGGAATCAAGGCCAATCTACCTACGAGAAGGAAATGATGGCCATCTTACATGCAGTTGACACCTAGCGACCTTATTTATTGGGGCGACATTTCCAAATCCGCACAAAGCATCACAGTCTTAAATATTTTTTGGAGAAATGCCTATCCTCCCCACAACAAAATAAATGGCTAGCCAAAATGCTGGGATATGATTATGAGATCATTTACAAGAAAGGGAAAGACAATAGTGTAGCAGATGCATTATCTCGCCAATTTTAGGAGGAAAGTACCCTGCTAGCTATTTCCCTCCCAATTCCAGAATGGATTGAAGAAGCTCGCAGGGAATGGTTTTCACACCCTAGGCTCTCCCAACTCATTTCTCAATTGCACACAGATCCAAATTCCACCAAGGGCTATCCGTGGCAGGATGATATTCTTCGCTACATGGACAGAGTCGTAATATCACCAACATCCACCTTCAAAAGTCGCATTTTGGCAGAATTGCACTCATCTCCCATTGCAGGACATTCGGACTTTCAGAAGACGTATGCTCACACCAGAAGATCATTTTTTTGTACAGGCATGAAAAAGGACATCCTTACCTTCGTAACCAAATGCGATGTCTGTCAATGCCACAAAGGGGAAACCGTCAACACACCAGGCACATTACAACCATTGCCCATTGTGGCATCAATTTGGAAGGAGGTTTCTATGGATTTCATTACAGGTCTTCCAAAGTCAGGGACCAAGTCAGTCATCATGGTGGTTGTGGACCGATTGTCGAAGTATTCTCATTTTTGCGCTCTTCCCCACCCGTTTACACCAACTTTAGTTGCTCAAACTTTCATGGATCAGATCTTCAAATTACATGGCATGCCCACTTCTATTGTGTCTGACCGCAACCCGATCTTCACCAGCAATTTGTGGCAGGAACTCTTCAGAATACAAGGCACTCAACTAAAACTCAGTACTTCCTATCATCCGCAAACAGATGGTCAAACCGAAGCCGTCAACAAATGTCTAGAAACCTACCTTAGGTGTTTTACTTCAGAAAAACAACACCTTTGGGTACAGTGGCTACCTCTGGCTGAATGGTGGTATAACACCAACTATCATGCCACCACCAAAATGACTCCCTATGAAGCAGTATATGGTCAACTCCCGCATTCACCTACTTCATATCTCAACGGATGCTCAAAAGTCCAAGCAGTGGATCAACTCATACAACACCGCGCAACCATGCTCAGCCATCTTCGAGAGAATCTTCATCAAGCTCAAAACCGCATGAAGAAACAGGTAGACCAACATTGCTCAGAGCACCAATTTCAAGAAGGGGATCAGGTCTTTTTATGGCTCCAACCATATAAGCAAACATCACTCAAAAACAAGGGGTGTCAGAAACTCTCTCCCAAATTCTACGAACCATATCAAGTACTTCAGCGCATTGGAGAAGTGGCCTACAAGTTGGCTTTGCCACCTACTGCAAAAATCCATCCAGTTTTTCATGTCTCATGCCTCAAGAAAGTGATTGGGAAGAATTGCAGAATTTAGACTAGTCTACCGGAATTGGACGAAGAAGGGTCCATCTGGCTTCAACCAGAACAGGTCCTCGACACACGATTCAAGCAACTGCACGGCCACATGATTAAGGAAGTCCTAGTGAAATGGAAAGACACCTCTCCAGAAGATGCAACATGGGAGCCAGCCAATATTCTGCGGCAGTTTCCGCAGCTTCAGCCTTGAGGACAAGGCTAGTCTTAAGGGGGTGGGCATGTTAGGGTCCCACCCTAACCCCCTTATCTATGTAATGGGACCACGTCATAGTCAAGAGTCAATAAAGCCCATATTAATAATTGTAAGTGGTTAATCGGCAATTAATAACGGAACCAAAGTTAGTTGCAAATGGGTCGTAGTATTAGATAGATGGTATTAGTAATACGCGGTATTGGCCCGTGGTATTGCA
>APFE031691096.1:96001-119890 GCA_000404065.3 Pinus taeda
AATGCAAGATGAAAGACCCATTGCTTTTGAAAGTCGTCCAATCAAGGGAAATTTTTTACACAAAGCTATTTATGAGAAGGAAATGTTGGCAATACTCCATGCACTTAAGAAATTGTGATCCTACCTAATGGGAAGACACTTCAAGGTAAAAACGGATCATGATAGCCTTAAATACTTTTTAGAACAAAGATTATCCTATGAAAAGCAACAAAAGTGGGTCACAAAAATGTTAGGTTATGACTTTGAAATCATCTACAAAAAAGGGAAGCAAAATGTGGTGGCAGATGCATTCTCAAGAAAGGATGAGGATGTGGAAGCATTGTTGTGTGCCATTTCTATTATCCAACTAGATTGGATACGAAGCAAGGGAGGAATGGAAGAATGATGAAGAAGTGTTGGCACTTATTCGAAAATTACAACAAGATTCCAGTATGTATGATACATTTAGCTGGCAAAATGATTCATTATGGTACAAAGATCGCATATACCTTTGTAAGAATTCCCAGCTAAAACAAAAGATTCTTATGGAATTGCACACTTCTCCCTTAGGAGGGCACTCAGGATTTTTAAAAACTTACCACAGGGTTAAGAAGGAATGTTTTTGGGATGGCCTTAAATCAGATATTCAAAATTTTGTGGCGGAATGTTTGGTTTGCCAACAAAATAAAGTTGAAACAATTAAGACACCGGGTCTATTACAACCTTTATCCATTCCAAGCCAACGTTGGAGGAGGTTTCAATGGATTTTGTCACAGGTTTACCCAAGTCTGAGGGAAAGAGTGTCATCATGGTGGTAGTTGACAGACTTACCAAGTATGCACACTTTTGTGCATTATCACATCCATTTAAAGCTAGTACAGTTTCCACGACATTTATGGAAACAATTCAAAAGCTACATGGAAATCCAAAGATTATTGTAAGTGACAGAGATCCCATTTTCACCGGAAATTTTTGGACAAAATTATTTTCTTGTCTTGGTACTCAGTTAGCTCATAGCTCATCTTATCATCCTCAATCTGATGGGAAAAATGAGATAGTAAACAAATGTTTGGAAGGATATCTTCGTTGCTTTGTATCTGATAAGCAGACACAATGGGTCAAATGGTTGCCTCTGGATGAATGGTGGTATAACACTTCCTTCCATACAACAACAAAAAATGACCCCATTTATGGCACTTTATGGGTATCGGCCACCATCCATCAAATCATATTGAAGAGAAAATTCTAAGGTTTAGGTAGTGCAACATCACATCGAACATCAACATCAAGTCCTCCAACTCTTAAAGGATAACCTCATGTTGGCATAGAAAAGAATGTAACAACAGGCAGATCAACATCGCAGTGAAAGAAGTTTTGATGTAGGTGATTGGGTATTCCTACGGCTACAACCATATAAGCAAATGTCCCTCAAGCAAGCTAAGAAGGAATAATAAATTACCACCAAAGTATTATGGTACATACAGGGTTGCAAAGATTGGTACTATGGCATACAAAATGGAGTTCCTGCAGCTCCGATTGGCACCCAGTTTTCCCATCTCAGTTAAAGAAGGTTATAGGTGACAAGCTCCCAGTTCAAACTATATTGCCAGAACTTGATGAGGAAGGAAAAATTATATTGGAACCAGAAGCAGTCACAGAAACAAGAACTCGACAGCTACGAAATCGATCAATTTCGGAGTATCTTATCAAGTGGAAGAACTTATCCCCTGAAGATTCCACATGGGAGGATGAGAATTTTATACAGAAGTATCCAGAACTACTCAAGCGTTGAGGAAAACACTTTTTTGAAGGAGAGGGGCATGTTTGGTCCCTATAATACTAGTGATTACCCCATTACTATTGTAATTGTACCCCTTATAAATATTTTTGTGCCCCTATTATCCCCATATTGTTATTATTGTGCCCCATACAATCCCTCTATTGTTATTTTTGTGGCTTTATATTATTATTATTAGGTCGCCTGGGTTATATTGTGACTCCTTAGACTCCTATATATAGAAAGGAGGTTTTGTTATTTGTATCATCCAAGAATTGTTCATTCATGTAATGTAAAGGAGGTTGCCCCCTAGAAGAGGCTAAATTTTAAGGCGTTGATCTATCTTTTCTATCTTTTTCTTGCGTTGGTTTCATAACAAAACATTATAAATAAGAGATTGTAGAATTTATTAGCGCCTTCTCTCCTATGCAATTATGGAATTTTAAAAGAACTATTGTAATATGGATTTAGAGTTGTAGGTGAGAGGTGAGAAAATCTCAGATCTAGGGATTATTGAGCATTTTTATTTTGCACTTTGAATTATGTATGTTGGGAAGAATCTGAACTACTGCAACTCTTATTGTAATAACAAATGCCCAAATATTGTAGAGGACTATTGGAGACTAGAGTCAAAGAAATAGACTTGATAAATCAATATCTATAATGCTATTAGTTTAAATAATAGTTTCATTTTATGATCGTAGGAATGTATCATTTTATTCATATTTCTGCACTATTGTTGATATGAGTAATGTGTCTCAATTATATGTTATTGTTTATCTCCACTCTTATGGGTTGAATTCTGATTTCTGAGTAACTATTCACTGAAAAATCTATTTTTTTAATATTAATTTAACAAATAATGATATGTTGTAAACTATTTCCTCATATTATTGTTTAATTATTCAAATTATTGATTTGACAATCAATATCATTTTGTAAACTACTTCCTAAATGTTGTTGGTTGATTATTTCAGTTAAGACGTCTCTAAATATAATGTGTTTTGGTATTCATAATGTCAGTTAATTGAACTACTTAGTTAGCTTGATCTTCATTATGAGCCACACATATTTAAATCTTAATTAATTAAATATCTTGCTTTCGCTTGGATTATATTTATAACTTCCTAATTTAGATAGGATTAGGATTTAGTTCCTTTTGCTTGCATTTTAGACTAATTTTGTATTTAGATTTAATTATAGATTCCTAGAAGTCCTCTTCCTAAATATGCAAACTTTAATTGTGGGTTGGCTAAGCCTGAGATCAGCTTAAGCATTACTTTCTTGCCTGATCAGCAAGAGGGATGATTTGATGTCTCTTCCCCATTGGTGGATGAAAGTCATATTTTAGGCCATTGGAGATTGAGAGAAGGTAGTTGGACCTAGTTAAGCCAGTCATAACCACCATTTGAAGTGGGAAAGGAATTGCTTTAAGTTCTGGACCGAGTGGTCATCCCCAATGTCATTGCAATGATTATCGAGGCATCAACATTTTTGGCACTACAAGAAGGGTCTCAAAGTTGTTGTCTATTGTAGTATTTGTATTCTAATATTTCATTTTTATCACAATGAATCCTCTCAAACTTCCAATTTGGAGTTGTATTTCTAGACATGCATCTTCCAATACTTCACCAGAAGTCGTAAAACTCTTTATTTTATAGAGAATATGTTTCAGTCAAAATCACATAATAGTTCATTTGTCGATGCGTTTCGAATCAACTAGTGCGGTTCATCAGGAGGACAAGTTGAAGCACCAGATCAAGGCTACAGGTTAAATAGAGATATAAGATCATTCAATGACTATATTTGACCAAGAAACAACCATATTTGACTAGGAAATGACTATATTGGACCGAGTGATTGGAGAGTACCAAAGGATAGGAAAATAAATAGTTAAATAATTAATAAGTTATTTTTGTTGTATTTATTTCCATTTGTAACCATTTGTATAAATCAAAAGACCTTTTTTATTATTATCAAAACTATGTAAACTACATAAAAACTTTTATTATTACTAATTTATGAAATAATAATAACATTAATACAAGTTTAATTAAGTGGATAACCTAGTTAGTTAGATTTTAACTAACCCAATTAGAGAATAAACTAAAGTCAATTCACTTTTTAATTTAATCTATTTATATTTGTATTTTTCAAAAAATTTAATGGGATAATATGTATCTATAAATTGACTATTTTCATATATATAAACTTAATATTATTATTATATAGGAAATAATAGCAAAAACTATAAAAGTTTCTTAAACGGATAATCTAATTAGATATATGAATATTTGACTAAATTTTTTTAAGGGATCCCAACTATATTAAATATGTATTTGGAAAATAAGTTAAAGTTATTAGGATAGATTATAGTTATTTCAAATTAGTTTGTTAATTCCATTCTTAATTTTCATTGTATATATTTAGAGGAGTAACGAGATAATTAGATCCTATATTCATAATACCTTAATCCTCACTTTAGGTATAGAATTATATTATTTATTTATACATTATGTTATAGGCATATTTTTTTTAGTACTTATTGAAATAAAAACGACATATTATTAATTTAATGTAAAAGGGATGAAAATGAACACCTAATAATAAATTAGAAACCACAATACTTAAAATTCAAAGAGTAGAGAAGGAATAAAAAGGAATCATAGGAAGAGGGGAAAAAACAAAGAATACCACACTAAGAAGGATGACACAAGGGGTGGCATAGGGGGGTTGTTAGGAAGAAAGTGCAGGGATCCAGCAACTGTTGATTTCCTAGCCATCATCCCTATTGAGATTTCTTGGCCTTGTTCAGTTTATATGGCCTGTCTAAACTTTTGGTCATGAAATGGTGCAATCTTGGCACTAAAAGTGGCCTCCTCAATACATATGTGAAGCTTAGTCTTTTCCATGTGTTCTACTAGGGCGGAAGACCAGGTCCTCCTATGTTTTATGTCTGATGAGTGCTCATGAATACTTTGATTAATCTAGTGCCCCGTCTAACCAACATAGGGGGTCCCATAGGAACAAGGAATAACATAGACACCTTTCATGTCCTTAGGGTCAAAAAGGCCTTTTACTAATCTAAGGGAGCTACAAATGGTGTTAAGTGGCCAAAAGGTTAATGGAACATTAGGTCTCCTGAGGATTCTTGCAATCTTATAAGTGTTTCAGTCGATGCAAGGGAGATGAACCCCTAAGACTTGATTTTTAGGGCCTTTCTTAACCTTGGGAGCTTTGATGGCTTTAAGGAAAGCATTCAGACCTTGGTGCCTACTATATTCATAAAAATGTTAAGGATATGGGCTTTCTCACTATCAAGGATATTTTCATCATAGACTCTCAGCGCACCAGTCGCTAGCATGTTGAGAACACCCAACTTTTGAGCAGGAAAATGATGGGAGTTGGCATGAAGATATTGCTCAGTATGAGTTTTCTTCCTAAACACTTAGTGGGAGAAAGAACCATCATCATTCTTTGAAATGAGAACATCAAGGAATGGAAAACAACCATCCACTTCTTGCTCCATAGTGAAATTTATGGAAGGAGATTGATTGTTGGGATGTCGGAAAAAAATATCTAACTCTTCCTGGCCATGAGACTAGATAACACCAGTGTCATCAAAAAAACTCTTCCAAAGATTAGGCAAGAGATGGGTTGATTCCAAAGTCTTGGATTCAAAGTCTTCCATGAAACGATTAGCAACAACTGGGGATAGTGGTGAGCCAATGGCAACCCCACAAGTCGGTTCATAGAATTCACCTTCAAATCTAAAGAAAGTAGACGTGACACAAATTTCGACTAAATGAGTGGTGTTAGGATTAGTGAGGTGATTGATGACCTCAATGGCCTCCTTTATAGGAATTCTAGGGAGAGCACATCGAAACCGACAAGAATGGTAAGACTCTTGTCTGAGGTGAAGTTTAATTGTAAGAGGAATACTTTTCCATTTAATCATTCTTTACAATTCATTAAAAACTGTTCAAATTCTAATTTTTAAGGAATTTATGAAGTCATTTTATGTAGGTTTTTTTCTATTACATTCTTGGCGAAAGCGAGAAGCTAGTGTCAATCACTTCTAGTTGCCATAATTCACAATTGTGATCAATTTGTTACAATTTTCCTTTCTAAATTTCATGGCTATAACTACAAACATCTATGTGATGAAATCAAAGATTTAAGAAAATTTTAAAATGATTCTTCAATTGATTTTACCATTCGATTTCATTTAAATTGCTTGATATTTAAAATTAAAGAGAAACCTCTGAAAGAGGAATTATCATATTGGTTTGAATATATTATCTCTCTTCCTCCCATTCATAACCCATGTCAAAATATTTCAAACCTTGCTCAAACTCATTCCAATTACATTAACATAACTGAGAATTCCAACATAGAGATGCAAACAAATGATGATGAAGTGGCCTCTATTATGTACAATCATTTCCTTAACACTTCCTATGGTATTAATAGTGATCGTGATGCACCTTCACATGTCAGCGAATCACAATCAAAAAGCTTGGAGAATTTTACTATTCAAATGCAAGAAGATACTAACAATAATCTTGAAGAAGATATCGCTTTCAAATATAAAAATCAGTGCACATCAGAAGAAGAAAGCCAGAGCATAAATCACCAATTACAAGCAATGATTAAAGTTTCCAATAACACACAATTTGTTGTACAAATTTATGAATTATTTTACCATGAGCAAATGCCAAATTCAGAAAAAAAACGAAACATTCTTTAAGAAAGCACAAGTATGCAAATGAATGATCACAAATCTGAAATTGACAATGGAGGGAATACATAAGAGTTCTCAAATAGAGATGGTTTTAAATCCATTCTTAATGATTCTCATTTCTGTCTCTATCCTGATGTTTTTGCTGATAGAAATTTATTCCCACTTTACAATAATGTTATTTCAAAAAACAGAGAGACTGATCTAAATGAATTTCCAATTAGTTTTTATCAAGAAAGGGAAATAATTATTGATCATTCTTCTCACATTAATGAACATGTACTTTATATTCCTTCTTGTTTTGATACATCAGACAAGATTGAAGGGAATTCTAATGAATATACTAAAGTCATTTATGATAATTACTCTAACATTGAGGATGTTGATTTATCTTCTTCTTATGATAATCCTCATAAGAAAGTTAAAATCACAAGTGAAAATGAAGAACACTCTAACTCAGAAATTATTTCAAACAATTCTCATTTTAAAACAATTAGCCATGATCATGATTTCAACATTCGAGAAACTATTCCAATCTATGATTTATATGATGATCAAGCTCTCTTTCATATTCATAGTCATAGTTCTCTTACTAATTCACAATTTGGTATTAGCAATCATTCAAATTCCATTATTCTGGCCAATTCTTATGAAAAGGAAATTGTTTTAAATCATTCCCAATTGTGTTATAACACTAGTGAAACTACGATTTGATTTTGTTATTTTTCCTTCACTTATTTTGTTTATCATCAGATTTCTTTTCTCTTTTTAGTTTTTGATTTTTAGAGACTTTGTGCTGGCATATTGATTAGCTCAATATTGAACACTCAATTGATGCATTGCCTCAATCAAAAAATGAAGATTCACATTATAATAATGAACATCAACAGTTATTAATCTTCCAATTTCAATTGATGTTCATTTCTTATCAATTGATTCTATCTTCTCAAAAGCAGTGTTAACGAGAGAGTGCATTTTCATAATATGACCAACAATATAATCAATTAATAATCTTTCATTGTATCTAATATCTTTTCATCCATTTTTAATTGACCCATATGAAAAATATTTGGAAAGTTTTCTTTCACATAAGATTGTTAATAGTTTAACACTTGCACATAATAATAACAAATATATGCAGGCCATTATATCTAAAAGCTCATTTGCACGATCTGGCCTGTCATCTTCTCTTTTGAATCCCATCCAATCATTAATAAAAATTCATCCATATTTCTATGATCCAATTGAAATTCCACTGGAAAGCACGTTTCAAGAGAAGGTAATTGTGAATAAACTGCTAACAATATATGTACATTCTACTTTAAGATTTACTTTTCTTAGTTTAATTATATTTGTATTTTTGTTACTAATGAACGATATGTACATACATGCAGGAAAAAAAATGCTTGCATGGTTACATTGGAAGTATGACTATACCTTGTCACGTTTTCTTCATTAAGTTAGAAATAGGAATAGATTAATTTAGATTAGATTTCTTTTTGTTTGCACTTATTTAATTATTTCATATTTTCAATAAAGCAAGTAATGAATATGATTTCTTCTGGGCATCCACTTTCATTTTCAGAAAACAACTTAAAACATTTTATAAGCTCTTAGATCATACATATTTGTGAAAGCACTTGATTGTATTGTTTTGCAAAAACATCATCATGATGATCATACATGAAGAAATTCTAAGAATTTTGCTACAGCGCGACAATTTTTTATTCATAAGTATTTCTAAAAAAGAGTTTGCTTCCACCACTCTTGTCTTCCGATATAAATTTGAGGTGGATGCAATTTGAAAATTCATTATTTAGCATTTTTAGATTAAACAAGTAGGTGATGTTGAACATATTTGAATCTTTAGAAAATTTCAGAGAACTTCAAGATCCATGATGTAAAGTTAGAATCAAAATTCTCCTAGGTGTATGTGTATAGGTTCACTATCAACTATTATTAGTTTTACTTTTCCAAAGGTTATTTATTATTTTTGTTTTGTTTCTTTTGTAGGTCTTCATCGACTTGATTATGGAGGCCTAACATAAGCATGAAACCAACCTTTTTAAAAATATGCAACATATTGAGGGAATTATTATTGGTTGTTCATCAAAATTTGAGCATTTTTTATTTTACTTTCATTCATTGAAACGCTAACATACCTTTAAAAATAGTATCAAAAAATTCATGTTGCGGCACTCTAAGAGCATAATTGTCATCATCGAAAAGCTCTGATAAACATATTACCTTATCCAATATCTCTAATATCTATTAAAAGTGATTTTTTTAAGGAAAAGCTAACTTGGTCGCTTTCTTTTGAATTGAATACGTAAATAAGTTGTCAGACCCACAAAATGCCACATCTCATATCAAATTTCACATATCAGAGGTTTTCAATTGAGAATATCTCCAATATCACGAATTGCAGATCTCTCATAGCTAACATCACCAATATTTCGATGTCCATACAACTCCAGACCTGATACAAAATTTAAATTCATTTTTAAAAGATATCACATCCGCTCATAAAATCGCAATTTTGGTTGAGGCACATGTTTAAAAGTTCTGATGTCTTAGATCCAATATGAAATTAAATCTATATAATAAAAATATCGGGTTTGTTCTTCATCACATATCGACGTACCAAGGATGCTACATTTTGTACTCAAAACTTCCCATCGTGGATCTCTTGTGAAATCCAGATTTGGTCCCATTAATGAGCCATGTCATCTATCCCATTCCCACATATTGCAAGAATAATATTGACATTTCATTTTCCTAACTGCTTTGATCTTTGATATGATTATTCTCCGATATCATAATCACTCCATCACAATTTCCCATTACATATGCTCATATCACAACCTTGCCATCACAACACTTATATAGCATCGCGAAACTCAATGACGCCTTGTCTTAAGATCCTTTGATGTGATCAACTCCGATTTATGTGTCTCTCTAATTATATTTTAATTGTTATATAACACTCAATGATATATCGGAAAAGGTAAATCTTGCAGCTTGGAAATTATGCATGGAAAAGAAATCTGCGATGCGAAACACCTCATGAAGTGTCATCTTATGTAAAATACTTTAAGGCACTCTTAGATAATAAAGAAATTGATAAGATGTTTGCGTCATGGTTTAATCATTTTTTAATTCTCTTATATTTAAGTTTTAGATATATCACTCTATATTTAATTCAAGACCTCACCATCTACACATTTGTATTTCATTAACTTGGATTTGGTCTTGATTCTGAACAATTTATGAAAATCATGGAGTCGATATGAAACTTGTAATATTAAGAGAACATTGATCATTTTGATTCTTTAAGAAGAATATCTCCATTCTCGTTTCTGATGGATTTGGTTTACTTTTGATTCCTTGAACATGAAATTTGTTTTCTTTTAGTTTACTACTTGCTTTAGTATAGATTTAAAAAATGATGGTTTTCAGTTAATAATATTACAATTAGTTCAAACCTCTTCATGGTTTTAATTCTAATTAAAGGAAGAAGTTAGCTAGTATTTCATAAGATAATATCTCTAAGGTAAGAATAAGTGCAATTCTTTGATGGTAAGTTTCATGTGCCCACTCTCATTTATTTTCATTACTTTACTTTTGTTTTTACTTTTGCTTTTAGTGTTTACTAATCTTGAACTTTGTTCTACAAGTCTTCATGAACATTTTATGCCTCTACCAGATCAATTTTGAAGTTCATTTTCTTTTGTCCAGTTTTTTTTTTAGTTTCCTGAGAGAAGTAGTAATGATCCTCCTCAAATCGGTAAACTACGGAATTTATTAACCTATAATTGTTCCTTTTAAGCAATAATTTTGTCAGAAAATGGTTAAGATTCTTTTTGTAGGTTTGGCTTCAAAAGAAGAAAGTTTGCAACAAACAAATACTTCCCATTTAATGTATTTATTCATCCTCTACATTTTAAAGGCCTGATTTCTTATAGCTCTGGAAATAAAAAAATAAAATTAATCTCAAAATTGGAAGGAACATTCATATGCTTATTTTCTTTCATCTATTTTGTTGAGACATTTGTATGACCAACCTTGTTAGAGTTTACCTTTTAAATTTGGATTTTTCTTTTAGTTTTAGCTTTCTTCCTTTTTATTTTTGTTTACTGATTTCTTTTCTTACTTCAGTTTAGAAATTATTTTCCTTTCTATTTCGGTTTTGTTCTAATTTTGGTGACTCTGCCATGATTTATGTAAAAGGTTTTTTTCCTCACATGACAACAATTAGCATAGATGGGAAATCTCTTAACTCTATCCATTTCAGTGAAATTAATTTATCATTAAAGAGAAACCCTTATGGAACCATAAGACTATCTTGATTTGAATATTTTTCATAGAGGAACACAAAATCCTTATTAAGTGATGGAGTTTACTTTTTCAAGGAAAGAACTGAATTGAGTTTAATACAATGAATCCCTCCGACCCCTCCACATAAAAGCCTTTCATTGATAGTTCCAAGGAAAGAATTTGGAGTCAACATTATGAAATTATTATGCCCATTAAACATAAATCTCTATTACGATCCCATCTCTATCACTCAAATACATTATAAACTAAAATCTTGCAAAATGCGCTTATCAAAAGGGTGATTAAAAGAGGAAGCATGGGAAATACAATTAAACCCATCGCGGCTATGGACGCTCGCTGGAAGTGGGATTAGGCTTGTATGGAATAAAAGACAACTTCACCGGGGTACTGTTCAAGCTCACTAACTGTGAAGAGATGTTAGAAAAAATCATAAAATGAATATATGCTTTATCAAAAAAATCATATCTACACCTTCTTCTATTTTTATATGAGGTAGTTTTAAAACAAATTTTCCTAAATTTGGGCTCATGACTTTTACTCGAATATTCTTTGAGTAATTATCTTTACAAACTCATATTGTTTAATCTATTTATGTGGGACCTATGGAAACATTTTATTGTTAGTCGGTTTTATGATTTGAATTAGTTTTAACCTTTGGATAAATTAAAGTTCATTATCTTTAACCAAAGACAATTGGTTCTTCCCGGTGTGTCACCATTGTTGTACAAAAAACTCAACAACCCCCATTATTTGAAATAATGGTGACCCTTTCAATTAATTTTTGGTTAAGCATCTTTTACGATTTTCATTTAAGTTAATTGTATTACATTTTTGCATTTTTTTGTTTTCTTAAGATTTCTATTTTGATTGTTTCATTGAATATCACTTTTCTTAAGATTTTCATCAATACTTGTTTCGAATCATTTGGTCAAACACTTTGTAAATGGTACTCCTTTGAATTTTGATCATTTTCTCTCCTCGAATAAAAAATGTAAATAAATCTATAATATTTCGATTTTTGTAACTAATTAAGTTCAATAGTCATTTCTTATAAACATTAACTCTTAGTTAATTCTTACTAATTTTTTCAATTTTCATAAATGATCCTACAAAATTACTGAGCTAAATTGTATAATAGATGAAAACACGTTTCGACATCTTGGTAATTTACTCCAATCTCTTATTTTAAAACAAATTTCCAAACCCAAAACACCAAAATTAGAAAGTGGCGATAATCCAATTTGTAGGACTGTTAATTCATGTGGGCCCCACTTCACATACCTTCTCTTTCATCCAAAACAAAATGCAATCTAAAAATATTTTGTGATGAAAATTTGCGATGTGATATAATTTGCGATATCGCATATCGCATATCGCATAATTTTAAAACACCTTATTTAATCATTTGTGATTTGCAATTTCAGAAAATGTGATGAGATTAGAAAATTTTGGTATAAATTTTTGGGTCAAACTCCTTATGATTCTGAACCCCGATGACCTCGCCACCTTATCCCTCCATCGTCTCTTGATTAACTCTTCTACGCTCACACTCAATAACTCTTCACATAAGATTTGTTTTAATGAATGGTTTGTTTTTCATGGATTGATTCTAATAGTTTGCTATATTAAATTATATTTATATTATAATATACTTATATTATAATTTTAATACAATTAAATTATAATATAAATAATATAAACAATATTTTAATTAATTATTATATTTTGTTTAATTAATTGTAATTAATTAAAACTAATAACATAATTACTATTCATTAGTAACTATAATTAATTTAGACTTAGCTTTTAATTAAAAATTCTAATTTTTAGCCCAAGCAACAGAAATTCCAGGATTATGGCAATTTTAATATACAAACTTGGGAAGCTCATTTTAAGTTTAATTTTCTACATTTTCATTTGTCCACAACTTCTTCTAAGTATATATCCATGCATCTATGTTCTCCTTGGCCAACTAAATCTTCAAAGGCATCAATAAAAATATCAGATTTCTTTTATTTTAATTATGTAATTAAGTTTTGATTGGATTTGTTTTGATTCCAAATTTGGCATTTTGATTTTATTTTTACATTTTAATTTAGTTTTGATTTGTTTTTAGAAGAAAACATTTGAAGAGATGAGGAGAAGAAGAGATCAATCAATGAGAATGTTCCAACAAGAGATGAATGGAATTTTGGGCCAATGAAAATTAACGAAGAAAATTTCTTCTTCAACAAACTTTATTGTTGAGAATTCTTTTGTAGATTTATTTCATAAGCTCTTTTCGGCAATGATATGATATATGTGATTAAAAATTTGCTAAGTTTATTAATTTTAGGAATGGTTTAGTAATAATTGATTTGATATTTCTAATTGTTTAATAGTAATTAATTGAAGGTATAACTGGAAATATTCTTATAATATTATATAAGTAGGATTGTTTTGTTGGTTGTTGGAGTTTTGTTAAGAGGTTTTCTCAACAATATTCCATTTGTTTAGAATTTGTTGGATCTCATGATCACCACTTATGTGGCTTGTAATTTGGATTTGAAGGGGAATATACAAAGAGTTTTGTGAGTAATTTGTGCACCATGTCTACTCCTCCAATTTCAATTTGTTGGATCTCGTGAGCACTACTTATGTGGCTTCTAATTTGGCTTTGAAGGGGAATATAAAAATAGTTTTGTGAGTAGTTTGTGCACCATGTCTACTCCTCAAAGGTTAAACTCTGACTCTCTAATTAGAGGGGATGCGATCATGAAATTTTAGCAATGTTAATTTTCTATACATAGATGTAGGTTAGATAATACTATGAGAAAATATCAATTTTGTTTATTTTTTGTGTTAAGTGTGATTTGTGTGCCTACACAGCATAGGGAGATAGCGAGTTGTTTGTCTATTGCTAGTCTGGATACTCATCATTCGAGTTCATGTGGAGGCGTGTTTTGAAATATGCAAGGAAGATTTTGAAAGGCATGAATTGGTTGCGTTTGAACGGTGTGAATTGGTTGTGGATTGAGTTGTGGGAATCTATAATATCCAGTCAAAAGTTGTTGTTGTGGGTGACGAATTAGTGATTTCATCAATGGATTTGGTCATTCTGCCGCTTCGTCTTTATGTAGCTCCAACTTCACAATATGCCTATTCTTGAAATCACATTCCTAGCGAGTAAATCCATGGTTGTTGCCTTGTGAATTGAGGATATCTGATTTCTCAAGGAAAAGAGCAATGTTGCAATCAATTAGAGAGAAGTATTGCAAGCCTCTTGAGAGGTGTATTTGTTCATTGTATAAGAAGACATAGAGGCATTTTCTAGACAGTATTTGGAAGAAATAATCAGAGGATTATAGGGCAAGGGGCACTCGATCATTATTGAGAATTTTTACTTCCATATACTTTGTTGTATAATCTTCGTTGTAACATTAATTATATTGATGATCTAAATTGCAGTTAGTAGATTACTCATACATTGACGTTGCTTCCAGAGGGATATAGGTAGCTTTATGGCTGAGACAATCAATTATGGCCTACACCTTGATCATGTATGGATCACTGTATCCATCTAGATCTTAGATTGATTACAAATATTTAGGTAGGTTTTCTTTATCTTTTTTCCTTTCCATCAGATAGGGCTTGACCTAGAAAATTAAATAAATAAATAGAGTGTGTGCCTTGTATAGTATTTGAGTTATGTATATTTGAAAGTGCAGAACTACATAATGAACAGACTGACATAGTTCAATTCAGTGGTTCTCGATGTTCCTTGGTGCTGATAGAACATATTGATGATTTTCTTATGTGAATCTCTTATTGTTCTTTGGTGCTTCAAGAGAATTTAGTTACATGTTATGTGTTATGAGAAACATATGTGTAGAAAGGTGAGTTCCATAATTGACTATTGGATACACTAAGTACCATGAGAGCTTAGCTATACAACTATCAAAAGTGTAGTTCGCTACATTTTGATGAATGGGAGCTTGTCGAGAGGGTGGTATAGTATCGAGATTGTCCTTTGGGAGATCAAGAAGTGTAAGTTCGTCAACAATGGTAAGAGACATTTATATTTTAAATGGAGTTCAAGTGAAAACTCGAAGATCAAGTGATGAAGAAAGAGTGGTGTTTGTGACATTCCAAAGTGGATGTGAGCGCTCATGAATACCAAAGAGACATATCTCACTATATGTAATTTACGAATCTTGTAATAGTTTTTGCAATGATGCAAAGTAAGCATTAAAGGGTGGACTTAGAATAATGGTTACAATACTATATAGGTAGGATTGGTTTGTTGGTTGTTGGAGTTTTGTTGAGAGATATTCTCAACAATATTCTCCTTATCTGGAATCTATTGGATCTCATGACCACTATTCCTGCAGCTTGTAATTTTAGCTTAAAGAAATATATACATACATAATGCATGCATATAATATTATATAATATATAAATATATTTGTGAATAATTTATACAGCATATTTATTTCCTCGAATTTCTTTCATATAAATATTTAAATAATTGAATAATAATTAATATAAAACATTATTTTAGGCCGATCCAAAATTTAAAAAGCATTAATAATATTTAAACAAATTAATATAATTATTGTATATAACTAAATAGTGTAAGTTTTGAGTGTTAGCTTATTTGGTTAGGTACTCGTCATAGAGATTCAATTGTCTCGACATTGGATTCGACTCTTTTTGGATGAAACAACATGAGGAAAACAAATATTTAACAATATTTTCAATAAATTAATATTATCATATGTTAATCTGCAAAATAGTTTTAGCAATTTATTATTATTGTATATTAACATGCATTTTTTCTTATCAGATATAATTACTTTGTAACAACCTAATCGTATCTAATTTAATACACTAGGGATTGATATTATAAAAAAATATATTATGTTGTAATAAAAATAGAAACAAAGTTTATATGGTTTCCTATAGGTTGCCAATATAACATTACAATAATAATATGATATAGTTGTGTATCCAAATAATATTGGTGTAGTTGTTAATTATCGATGAGAATGGAAGACTTATAAGTTTTATTATAAAATTGAATACATAATCATCACAGATTTATTGAGAAAAATAGATTAAGATGGATTATTATATTTTTAAAATAATATTTGTATAATTATTTTTATTACTTTAACATTAGTGAATGTACTAATATTATTGGCAACTGGACTCGAAATAAAGAAAAATAGGAGAGCGGAAGACTAGGGTTGAGGGTTTCTACGTGGGATTTTCTCCATGGACGGAGGCAGAGGAGGGAGCTCCACTCCCTCCTATAGAGACATAGTAGTTAACAAGGGCAAGACACCTCCAGAATCAGGCAAAGGTAACACGAAGGTAGGAGGAAAAAATAGGGAAGAGGAAATAGAAAGCAACAAGGAGAAGGAGAATGATGGCACAAAAGACAAGGAGGAAAATGACAAAAAACAGGGAACAAAAGACACGAAACAAAAGGGACTGTGCAAGCCCAAAGCTGAAATCACTCCCAGAGTAATCTTAAATAACCTAGAGCTACAGGCCCATAGGGAGCACATGTAGACTTATACAATCATATGCAAATTCATGTGACTATGGCCCACTAAAAAGGCTTTACAAACATGGATCAGATACCACTGGAAGCCTAAAGGAAGCATTGATCTTCATCTAGGATCCAAGGGTTTTTTCACTGTGGTATTTGCAAGCATTGAGGACAAAGACAGAGTGTTTGAAGGTGGGCCCTACTTCTATGCAGTAGCAGGGCTCTATATGTGGTCGTGGACGATGAAATTTGTGCTGGAACGAGAAACCTTTACCTCAGTCCCGATTTGGGTAAGACTCTATTCACTACTTATGGATTATTGGCAAATAGAATCGCTAACAGCCATAGTCAATAAATTAGGGAGGTATGTCAAAACTTCTGAAGCCACAAGGAGGGGAAAATATACCTCCTTTTCTAGGATTTGTGTAGAGATGGACCTATCTGGAGCACTTCCGTACGAGGTCATATTAGAGGTTTATGATGAGGAATGGGTGCAAACGGTTGACTACGATCATATTCCATTTAGATGTCGAAAATGTCATGAACACGGGAACCTTCTTAGAGTCTGCCACCTCAGTAAGGCAAAGAACAAAAGAAAACCTAACACAATGAAAGAAACAGATGGTTTTCACAAAGTACCTCACAAAGGTAAAAATGGAAAAAAAGGCCAAAACAACACCAAAGTGGAGACCAAAAAGTGAGGCCGAAACAATTCCATGTTATTGAAGAGGAGGAAGATACAACAATTGAAAATCAAGTAATGAAGGATGGATATGATAAGCAGGAGAAGGAAGAAGAATGGGATCAAGAACAGGTAAAGGAAAAACAGAAAGGGATCATGATGAGTGAAGCAGAGATGGATATGGATCAGGAAATGACCCAGAGCGAGATGGAAATGGAAGACAAGGAGTTACAAGAAATTCTTGATAGAGAAAACCTAGATCTGGAAGGGTTCTTGAGTAAGGAAACAATAGGTGGGGTAGAATCTCTACCACAAGAAGAATGCAATAGAATAAAGTAGTTATTCTTATGGAAAACTCAGGCAAAGGACTTGGTAGAAGATAACAACATTGAAAGACAGGGCAACCATGGAATGAAAGCAATAAAATCAACTCCAGGATTAGCTCCAAGAAACTTGGGGAAAAAAGGGGCAGGAAAAAGTAGAACGAGCTATTAATGGAATGTGGAAAGCTCATGATAGACTCAAGTAAGATGAAATATCTAACCAATTACTCCTTTACCAATCTGTAATTATGATGTTTACAACTTGGAACATCAAAGGTCTAGGAAGTAAAAGAAAACAGAGAATGCTCAATAATAGAATGAAATAGGTAGCTCTGGATACAATTTTTGTCCAAGAAATGAAATACTCTGTTCAAAAGATAAGACAAATCCATAGTAAGTGGCTTAGTAGATATGAGTTTATAGAAGTCAAAGTAGAAAATATAGCAGGGGGGTATCCTCATCCTCTGGAATTCCCAAAAAATGGGTATTATTGATGCAGAGGCATCAAGGAATTATTTATCAGTTGCTATAAAACCTGTAGGAGACAGCGACACTTATCCTGTAATGAATGTTGATGGCCCTCAAAGGCTAGATGACAAAATCAAGTTTATTGCTTCCTTAGTGGACCTTCGAAACAGATTTGAAGGGCTACCATGGGTTATATGAGGAGATTTCAACATGATTAGATCTCTCTCGGAGAAAAAAGGGGGTACAAGAGGACTAAAAAAAGATTCCTCAGCTTTCCAATGTTTTCCAGAAAACATGAAGCTAGTGGACATTGAGACAAACAATGGTCTTTGCACATGGAATGAAAAAAGAGGAGGGGATTCCTAGGTAGCTTCCAAGCTAGACAGATTCATGATCTTTGAAGAGCTCATGCTTCTAGACAGCGAAATAATAGCAGATGTTCTTCCTTTTGGAGGGTCAGATCACTGGCTTATTCAAATGGAGATCAAGGGCATTGACACCCTAAGAAACAAACCATTCAAGTTTGAAATTATATGGCTTTCACACCCAGATTTCATCAACAACATTGGAAAATGGTGGGTTGAAGACCTGCAGATTCAGGGATCATCTATGTTCCTGCTACATAAAAGATTAAAACACATCAAGCAGAAACTAAAGGAATGGAACCAGAAGGAATTTGGCAATATTTTCACAAGTAAAAATATTCTGGAAAACAAAATCCTAGAGCTCAATCAATATTTGATCAAGAATGGCTTTGATAAAGACAAAATGATCAAGCAAGTAAATATCACCAAGAATGGGAAATGTTGTGTAAACAAGAAGAATTTTTTTGGAAACAAAAATATAGTGCTCTATGGCTAAAAGAAGGAGGACGTAATACTAAATTTTTTCACAGAACTACCATCGCCAATAGAACTCACAACAGAATCTCTTCGATCAAGGACAAGAATGGCCAGATTCATCAATCCCATGAGTAGATAGATGTAGTGTTAGTAAAGCATTTCAGGGACATGGTCAAGGAAAACTTTTTAGGAAGAGAACCTTTCATTAAGAACTTAATTAAACACATAACCAAAATGGTATCCAGAGAGGATAATTGTAATCTCAACAGACCTATAACTCAAAAGGAGATCAGTGAGGTCCTCAAGGAAATGCAAAATGGCAAGGCACCAGGTCTGGATGGATTTAATGTGGATTTCTTCAAAGCCTACTGGAATATTGTTAAAAGGGATATTGTAAAGATAGTAGAAGACTCCAGGTGGAACAAGACCATTTTTAAAGCTCTCAATACCTCCTTTATTGCCCTTATTCCAAAATAGGATAATGCTCAAACACCAGAGAAATATAGGCCCATCGCCTTATGCAATGATGTCTACATGATAATTTCCAAGGTTGCGGGTAATAGACTCAAACCCCTGCTACCCACGCTTATCTCCAGGGAACAAATAGGGTATGTAGAAGGAAGACAAATTCTAGACAACATAATTCAAGCTCATGAGGTGGTTCACTCGTTAACATGCAACAAGAGAGCGAGCATGATTATGCAACTGGACATAGCCAAAGCATATGACAAAGTGAATTGCATATACATCAAAAAAGTGCTCATAGTGTTTCGTTTTGATCATAATTGTGTCAGATGGGTCATGGCCCTTGTGATGTCATCCAACTTTTCAATTTTAGTGAATGGCTCTCCTTCTGAACTTTTTCTCCCTTCCAGGGGTCTCAGACAGGGCAATCTGCTCTCTCCTTTTCTCTTCATCCTCGTGATGGAAGGGTTGGGGCAGTCCATCAAGCATGCAAGAGTAATGCGAAGAATTCAAGGACTCCAACTTTCAGAGAATGGGCAAGTTTTGACTCATCAACAGTTTCTAGATGATACCATGTTATAGGGAATCTTCACAGTTAAAGAAGCTCTTGCTTACAAACAAATTTTGAATGACTTCGCAAAGGCTACAGGTATGGAAGTAAACCTTTCCAAATCAAAAGTATTTTTCTTTAACACTCATATTTCCATCTAGAGAAATGTCTCCAGAATTTTAGGCTTTCAAAGAGAATCTCTTGCCTCTAAGTATTTTGTAGTTCCTCTTATAGCTAAACCCCAACACAAGAGTATTTGGGATCCAGTAGCAACTAAAATGCAAGACAAGGTCAGGAAATGGACAAACGGATCTTTAAATTTAGCTGGTAGATTGGTTCTTACTAAGGCATTTCTCCAAGCTATCCCAATCTTTATGCTATCATCCCTCCCAGCTCTAATAGGAGTCTTACAACAATTTCATAATATTCAACGAGATTTGCTTTGGGGCAAAGAGGAAACAAGGAAAAAATGGGCTTTAGTCTCATGGGAAACGATGTGTAAACCCAAGAACCAAGGAGGCCTAGGTTTAGACAATCTAGAGATTCTCAACAAGGCTCTAGGAGTCAAACTTTGGTGGAGGTGGGTTAAGGATCCTAAAGCTCAATGGGCAAGCATCTGGAAGGAAAAATATGCCAATGCCTAGCCAAATTCTGATATCATACATATGACAGGTATAGTGAAAGGCTCCCCCATATCAAACAAGGTTTGGGAGAAGAAAGAAGTGGTTCAAAAAAAAAGTTTCTAGGAAATTAGAGAGGGAGATTTGGCAGTTTTCTGGGAGGACAAATGGCAACAAGAACCTAATATATTGAAGGAAGAATTTTTAGGCCTCAAACAAGAGACTGACAATCAAGGATTAGTAAAGGTGAAAGAATTTTGGGAGAATCCACATAATGTAGGAAAGTGGAGAATTTGGAAAAAAATAGAGGGTAGTGAGGATAGGACCCTCAATAGTAAAGCAAAGTCCCTCAAGAGATTGTTGGATCAGAGAATAATTTTAGTAATGGAAGGGAAGGACCAACTGAGATGGGGTAACAACAAAGAGGGCAACTTTAATATCAAGGAAGCTAAAGGTTTTCTCCTTGATATGGAACCCCAAGCTCCAAATAATACTTAGCAGAAGCTTTGGAGGCACAAAGGCTAGATGAAAATCAAACTCTTCATGTGGTTAGTTCACCACAAGAAAATTTTAACCTGGGACAACCTTAAAAAAAGGGGCATGCTAGGACTCTCCAGATGTCATCTCTGTGAGACCCAAGAGGAGACAATTGAGCATCTTCTCAATAGCTGTATTTTCACCGACAGGATATGGGATTTTTTTACCAACATATTCAAACAATATGTTAGAGACAAAGAAAGTATTGCAAACACTCTAAACAATTGGAGGAATACTTTTTCTAATAATGAATTTCTCAATTATGCCTGGGATCTCTTGCCGAGTTTCATTGTATGGAATGTATGGAAAGAAAGGAACAAAAGAATATTCAAAGAGGTAAAGACTGCCTCACTTAGCTTGGTGGAGCTGATCATAAAACAACTTAACGAGACAGTTGGCACCATAGTTAGGAATCTCCCCAAAAATCCTCCCTTAGTAGAAGAGTTAAGAATCCTCCAGTTGTTAGACATGCAGGGGTTTATTCCTCAAGGTCTAGACAGGAAAGCAAGCATGAGAGATAGGGTGGAAGAATTCTGGCATCGCCCCCCTTAAAAAAATTGATGGAGCTTCCAAAGGCAACCCGAGGGAAGCAGGCTTTGGGGGAGTTCTGAGGGATGATACAGGTAGCATAATCTCCCTCTTCCATGGACACTTAGGAAAAGCCACTAACAAGATGGCAAAACTAATGGCTTTGGAATAATGCTTAGAATTTTTTATTCAAAACAATTGCCAAAATGTTATAATAGAAGCGGATTCAGAGTTAGTCATAAACGCAGCCAAGAGAATCAGTAACGGAACAGGGCTGGAAAAGGTCACAAAGCACTGGAGGTTAACTCAGGTTCTACATAGAATTCAAGTACATCTACAGGAACTTCATACTCTTAGATTTATTCATGTGAGGAGAAAGGCCAACAAATTGGCAAACATTATAGCCAACCAAGGTGTCAGCTGCAAGGACAACGCAATTTTAAGGAGGTGGAATATAATGGCACAGAGCAGCCTGAAAAAACTCTGTCATAACCAGGTGGAGGAGGACAAAGAATAGTATAGAACCAAAATGATAGATTCCAACTAGTATTGGACAGTAGCCAGAGGGCTTCGCAAGGGTGGAAAAAAACGTACATGATGGAAGGTAAGCCGAGGTTAGTGGTTCAGTTGACCACCATCAGGAATACTCTCAGTGATGGGCGACAGAGTTTCCCTGACCGAAGAAAGCAGCAACTAAAAATTCTGCATCACTTAATTTTTTCAGTGGCTGAAGTCAAAACCACCACTGGAGTGGTTTCTATTGAAAAGTGTGCAACAAGAAATGCTTGTTGAGAATGCAACAAGATGATGGAGCTTAGTGAAAAGAGTCGCCTTCACTAAGTGGGCCCGCAAGCTATTTTTGGCACAAGTCTATTTTTAGACATATGGATCATGGTCTATGAGTTGCAGGATGCTATTTGTGGATGATTGGTCATGTTGGTAAAAATAGATGGACTTCTATTTTTAGACATATGGGCGGAGTCTATTTTTAGACTGCCAGGCTAAAAATAGAAAAGTCAAATATTATTATCTCACAATAATATTTGGACTATAAAATTAATCTTATTCTCTTGGAGCACTTCAGTTCGAGCTACGGATGTGGCACATGCAATTGCATGAAGGAAATACGTGGTTCTTATGGGTTAGTTGAATATTTGCATGCATGACTTCAGTTAGAACTCAAGTGAGTTGAGTTTAGTGGACTGGAGGTGCAGTTGATGGGGTTGTGTTCAGTTTAGCTTTGTTAAACTGGTTGTATTTAGTCTAACTGGCAAATAGACTAGAGATGATTTGGGTGAATTAGTTATTAATTAATTCACAAGTTATTAACTCATAATACAACTAATGAATACATCAGTTAACTCAGTTGCATGTCAGTGCATGTTCAGTTCAGCAGGGACAGGTGTTAGAGGATCAGATTGCTATCAGTTGTGACTATAGTTGTGCACCGGATCTTGCACAATCAGAGGGATTGAGTATGCCAATGAGTTTGCACATATTGTAGCTTGTTCTCAGGTGATTTAGCCAAGGAAAGACGTGGATGCCTTGGAATTATCATCAGTTCTTTTTGCAGGATTGAGCAGAGGAGGCAGGCAAGCAGTGGAAGAGATTTGAGCCAGTGATTGATTCAGATCTGAGCTGTATTGTGTGTAACAGGTGGAGCTGGTACTGGATTTCTTGTGATAAGCATTGTAATTTGTAATGTTACATGACTCAATCATTAATATACAGATAGTTGGGGTTTTTAGCGAGATGCTTTCCCCGGGATACATACTGTGTAATGTGTGAATGCTCTTGATGTTTTATTGTTATTGATGCTGCTATATTGATGATCAACGTAGAGGAGCTTATGTATTGTGTATGTTTTCCGCAATAGTACATGATCAGGATAAACTCTGTTGAATATGTGTTAAATTACAAATTTCTACATGTATCAGCTGGTTGATTTGTAGAAGAGATTTCTACAGGATATCAAAGCGAGGATTGATTCATCAGATCTATTACAGGAAAGTGACGTTTTATTTCTTCACGGCCAGAGTCCTCTAATCGGGCCAGAGCCTCTGATTTCTTCCTTCCTTGGAAGGTGAGATCCGGTGAATGCCATACAGTCCGATCTCTGACAGAAATACTTCGTTCCATGATTTTAGATCGGAAGCAGTTTGAGTTGGTTGCTGGTGGAATTCGAATTTGCAGCAGTGTTTTCTTGGTTACAACGTAGCAATGTCTTTCAACGGATTGCGATTGGAGTATGCTCTTGAGGGCAGCTCAAACTATATTGCATGGAAGGACAGGATGGAGCAGTATTGGATGATAACGGGCTGAAGGAGTTCATAGATACGGATATCCCAAAGCCTACTGATGCTACTCAAGCTGATGCTTGGCAAAAGAAGATCGCAAAATGTCGAAGGATTCTGTTGCAGGGCATGAAGGATCACATTGTGTCCAGCCTCCATGGAAAGGCTACTCCATATTTGATGTGGAAATCATTAATAGAATTATTCCA